>PVJX010000330.1:0-104232 GCA_004027295.1 Dolichotis patagonum
ATCTCAGGCAGGCCAGGCCTCCGTGCTTTGTCCCAGGCAGGTCTCCAGGAGGTTCCCTGCGAGTGAAGGGCCTACAGGTCCCAAAGAGTCAGGCCAGAATGTTGGTTTCTGAAAAGTTCCCGGTCCCAAACAGACCTGGCCAAGATGCCAGTCTCCACAATATTCCCAATCCAAACAGCCCGGGCCACTCTGCAGGTCCAAGAGTTTCGGGTCCCAAAGAGACAGGCCAAGATGCTGCTTTCTGGGAGACTTCCCGGGGGTGAAGGGTGGGGCTACGGGCCCAAACAGACCCGGCCCAGATGCCGATCTCCAGGCAGTTCCCTGAGGATGAAGGGCATGCTTACCAGTCCCAAAGAGTTGCGCCGAGATGCAGGTCTGCGCAGACTTTCGATCCAAACAGCCCAGGCCACTCTACGGGTCCGAGACTTTCCGAAAGGTGCCTTTTTCAAAGGGTGACTGGTGGCCAAAGGGTAGGCAGTGGTCGTAGGAGGTGGACAGTTCAGTCCTTGTGCACAGAGCTTAGGCAGCCTCTTTGTGCTGTGCAGTCGCCCTGTCCATTACCCTGAAATGAGAAGGATCCTCACCAGAGGACCAGACCTTGGCTCCCACTTCCCAGGTGGAAACCGCGCCCCCAGTTTATCTTCTGCCTGACCTACTTGCTCACCTCAGCCCAGCCTCTTCTGCTGACGGCGGAAGCCTGCATGGATTTCCTTCCCTTTGACCCAGCGCCCTTTTGAAAAAGAGATTTCATTGCTTTTGGATAAGAGACTTATAAGCAAGCACTGTCGTCCCCAACATCCTGGGGCTCAGGCCCAGGAGTCAGTGTGCAAGGAGGTCCCTTACACAGATGAGGTCGCAGGGCACAGGATCCAGGTGCAGCCTCTGCAGACTGAGCCACTGCATTGCTTCAGGAATGATGCTGGGGAAGAAGTCTGCACATGTTAAGTAAAGATCTTTTTTTTTTCCAGAATACCTTCAACCTTCAGTTGCTTGAATCTGTGGAAGATGCAGAAACCCTCAGACACAGTGGTCATTTTCGCATGTGCTATATGATCCTCAGAGGCGGGAAGACTTCAAAGAAGCCCTCCCCACAGAGGGCTCATTTCATAATAAGAAGTTGGTGCTGTGACCACAAGGGTTGGCTCTGGTCTGCTCCACTTGGAATGGAGGTCATCAACTTCTGAGGTCCCAGAAGGCAGCTGCCAAGCACAGGCTGCTCAAAGCACCCCTGACAATGCTGCCCAAGAGATCTAGTGAGCCATGTTCCTGTTTACTTTTCATCTTTGAAACCATATTTTGCATAATTAACATGTAATAGCTTCTTGATCAAGTGATGCAGCAGAATAAAGTAGCAAGATGCTCTTTAGCAAACTGGGCTAGGAGGGGTGGCCAGCAGGACAAGGCAAACATTGTTCATGCAAGCCCCATCTTACCTAGCCCCAAAGAAACTTCTTCCATCAGCTTGTAGAAGGTCTTCTTTTGCCCAACGACCGTATCTCAGCAGCAAAAATGCCGCTTCTGTACTGGTGCCATTGAGAAATTTGAGACATAGTTTTAATAGAAACCATACACAGTTCAAAAATAACAGCTCCCATTTGCTGAGAACTTGCCCAAGCCAGGGATATGCTCAACCCTCACACATCCAGTGTCTGGTGGAGACAGTGTCGATGGAAACAAAAGTCCATACCAATGGTCACCCTTCAGCCCCTATTTTTCTGGTGACTTCCAACCCCACATTCCTTCCCTGCTCTGCAAGATGGAGCTTCACACATCAACCCCTTAGTGGCCTCTAAGACCCTAGCCTTTCTGGCTTAGACAGAGTCAGTCCCTTCTGTCCCTGTGACACAAGCCTGAGGTCATCAACTCCAGGAGGTGCTGGACAACTGTAGAGAAGAGAGCATCCGGAATGACACAGTGCAACCTTGGGTGGCCTGACCACTGCAGGCCTGGCTGAAACAGTTGTTAATGTGCAAACAAGTGTGTTGCCTTACAAAAGCAAAGAAGAAAACTGCACACAAAAGGAGGAAGGTAGGCCAGGGTATATTAGAAACAGATGAGGAAAGAGCGCTCCTGGGTGGGAGGGCTCCGCAGCAGGTCGCCAACAGCTTTCTTTGTCTTGGTCTTAATGGATAAGCAGAGCAAGAGGCTTTGTAACTGAGAGTTTAAAAATCAGTCACTCAGCTGGCAGAGTTTAAGAGCAATAAAATTGAAGGGAACTGTTATTTTTCATTTCTAATTCCAGCTGGGAGGTAGGGAGGGCTAGGGTCAACTAATTTAGCATATTCTGCCTGAGAAGTTGCTTTCCTGGGAGTTGTGGTTCTTATCTGCCCACTCTTATCTTAACACTTTATCTTTTTCTAGGCTTAACTGGCTGTTTGCTTCGGATTAGCTCTTAACCAGTGCCTGGGCCGTGTTACTGTCTTTGTAACCAGCTGACTGTATCACAGGCCCTGCCCTTTATTGACTGCATGCTTATAAGCTAACTAACTAAATTGTCTTTCACAACATGAGAATGGGCCAGACCCAAGGGGTAACCTTCCCTCCACAGGCCAGTCCTGTCCTGAGGCTTGCACAGAGCCCCCTCTTCCAGCTCCAGCTGCTCTGAACTCAAGTCCGATGTGTCGCTAACTCAACAGCAGCTGTACTGCAGAGCTCACAGTCCTCAAGCCCCGGAGAAAATTGAGCCCCATACCCCAAGCCCACAAGCAGCAGCAGGAGAGGGAGCAGGCAACCCATCCCAGCCCAGCTTCCACTGTCAGTTCTCTCCTGGGGCCCCATGAAGCAGTCCCAGGACTGAGAGAGCCTCATTGATGGGTCACCTCTGCAGCACACTGAGCAACAGGACAAGGCAGGAGGACAATGTAGACAGTGATGAGGACCCATACAAAAGGCTCTCAGAGCTGCACCAGAGTGTCAAGCATGTGTATTCAAATGCAGTGAAAAAGAAAGAAATTGCTGCTGAGAATTTCATGAAGTTGTTTTCAAATGACAAACCCTAGGATGATAATTATGGTTTAGGGGTGCATTTTCCACACAGTTTCTCACACATTGCAACTCTCAAAAGTAAACTTCTACTATGTGTAGTGATTTTTCACTTTTGACTTTACTCAACCTTGGAGGATTCTCAAGAATATATATTCCCACCTGCAATAAGTGTCCCTTTCTCTGTAGCTGCATGACCCCCCCCCCAAGGTCTGCTCTTCACATGTAAGAGAGTTGGCTTTGGGCAAATCCAGTGTTGTAGCTAAGCCAGGAAACAGGGCACACGAAAAGGACAGCGAGACACAGCCACCCTCCAAGGGCAATCTCCAGAGGCCCTCTCCTCCACCTGGCCCCAGCCTCACAGCGTACTCTAATCTACCAACCACATGCAGTGTCCTCGCAGTCCAGTAACCTCTGCAGGCATTTCTAAGGCAGACAAGTTGATGATCAAATTGAACCAACCGTTTCAACCCCTTGTCAACTTAACTCCAAACATATCTCCTTGAACAATGCTTAGTCTTCAAACAAACAATAGCTAGGTCATAATTCCAACTAGTATAATGCAGCTATCCCATGTATAAACAACATATACTAGCCCCTTCCTCAAAATTTTAATAGTTCTAGCATTGCTCAAGTCCAAGCCAAAGTCTCCTCTAAGACTCAAGGCAAACTCTTACCTGCAAACCTCTGCAAAATTCAGAGAGTGGAGGAGCTAAAGCTGGCGGACCCATAAGCAGCAGGATACAGAACCTCTCTGAGAGAGACAGCTCAGATGCTGGAATAAAACATCCTGGAGAAGTCTGGACAGAGGGAGATGGATTCTCTCCACCCAGGAAGAAATTGAAGGGAAAAGAGCTGGTCAAGCACGCAGTCCCAGGGCTGTCATTAGAGAAGCTAAGATTAGTGGTCACGGCGCTCTCACCAAGCTGCCTGAATTCAAGCTACGACTGGCCTGAGCGCCTGAACTCACGCCGCTGTGAATGGCCTGAGCCGCTCCACGTGAGGAGCTGAGCTGCCCCGTGCATGACTCACCTGGAGCCACCACAAAATTGCCCCACAGCCGTGCTGAAGTCGGAAGTTGATAAGCCCAACAGAGAACGGAGCCAGCAAGGGACCTGCATTAACCCACAGTGAGTGCTGGGAATAAGATCCTCCCACAGGAAAGGGATGAACAACTGGATGACATGTTGGGATAGGGCAGGAAGGGCCTGAACTAGGAATAGCAGTGACTTCAGTTGGTTGCTCCTCTCCCACAGCAGATTAGTGGGATTTGCTTGGCCTGGGTCACAACCATGGCTGGGGCCCAATAAGTCATCCCAAAACAATTCCCTACACACAGCACACACTAACGCAGTGAAGGCCCCTGAAGGTTGACTGGCCTGGAGGGGAGGGGGCAGCATATGCCACCCCTGCTTGCACCTCTGTGACTAACAGCAAACTGGAGAGGGCAGAAACCCCTAGTCAGCATGCTTCAGAAGACCCAAAACCAACAAGGAAAGGGGCTGGGACCTCCAGTATACACTTGAATGGAAGAAACAAAAAACATGATAAGAGAAAGAAATAAGAAAAAGTCCCCAGCCCCCAAACCTGAGAATATTGATCCAGGAGAGGTAAATACAAAAGAGATTGAGGGCAGCAAACATGCAATATCAAACACAGCATCAGCAGACATAAAGAGATATCTTTGGGACCTCATAGACAAGCTCAAAACTGAAATATTAATTTAAGTAAAGCAAGATATAAGTAGATTAATAAAAGAAATGCTAAGCACTTCTCAAGAAGACACAGATAGAAGAATGAAGGAACACAAAAAAAAGAGAAATGTTCGATGAAGAATATAAAGAAAACCTAGAATACATGAAGCAGATTCAAAGAGATTACCAGGATATTAAAAATTCCATTGAAAGCTGGCAAAACTGCTTGAAAGAAACTAAGGATAGACTATCAAAACTTGAAGACAGGTTTTCAATGTATGATCATGAAAGGAAAGATCTCTTAAAAATAACAAGGAAACAGGCAGTAACAATACAAAGGCTAGATGATAAGGGAATCTATAACCTAAAAATAAAAAATGTGAGTGAAGAAGCAGGAGTCAAAACAAAGGAATTACAAAGACTATTCACAGAAATAATTAAGAAAAACTTCCCAACCATAGGAAAAGGAAATGATATTCAGATGTATGAGGCATACAGAACTCTAGCCACCTACAACCAAAACAGAGCTACAACCAGACATATAATAATCAAGATCCCAGAAATTCAATATAAGAACAGAATATTAAAAGCAGTCAGAGAAAAGAAACAGATCACCCATAAAGGAAAACCCATCAAAATCATGGCAGACTTCTCGACACAGACCATCCAATCAAGAAGAGCTTGGAGCAAAGTATTCCAAGCCCTGAAAGAAAATAACCTCCAGCCCAGATTGATGTACCCTGCAAAACTGTCTCTAGAAATTAAAGGAGAAATGAGATGTTTCCATGACAAAGAGGAACTGTGGGAATTTGTGACCACCAATCCAACCATACAGAGAATACTGAAGGACATTGTAGAGAGAGAAAAAAAAATACCAGGATTTCAGGAACAGTGGTAGAAAGGCCTCAATGAATGGGGCAGACAGTGGAGTGAAGGAGAAAAGAAGACAACCAATGGTACAAAAATAGCATAGCAGAAATGGGGTAGAGATGGTTGGCTATAATCTCTAACATAGATGGCCTTGATACACTTTTAAAAAAAAACCACAGGCAGAGTAGATCCAGAGGTAGGGTCCACCAAGATGCTCTTTATAGGAAATATAATTAACCTGAAAAAGAGTTAATGGACTGAAAATCAAATATGAGAAAACAATGCTCTATGTGACAGGGAACCAGAGAGAAATAAGGGCAACTCAACCAGCACCTGCAGATAGGTTGGAAAGACAGGATACTTATGTGCAGTAGAGAACTACTCAGCTATAATGAAGGAAAACCTTGAGTCTTTTGTAGGTAAAGGAATACAACTCAAGATTAAGTCCAGGAGTGAGAAGGTTTGGAACCACTTAGGTAAATAGCAAGTTGCCCCCCAGTCTAAAAACTGAAGGGTTTGGTGGGATCCAAAATGCACAGCACCCTGTGGGAGTGAAAGGGGAGGAATAGTCTAAAAAAAGAAGGCAGAGAATATCATTAATAGTGTATCAGGATTTAAAACCTACATTACTCACATTGCTCTGTTTAGATGGATTATATTCTGTTCCAGTTTGTCTACCTGTACTAGATTTGAGTGCACAGACATCTATCCTGAAAATAGCAGGATATAGTATGGTAATCATCCTTAATTTCCTATTAACTTAATCTGAAGCCCTGTATAACTTACACTGTGTTATCATGACTGATCTTAATTGAATCTGGTTTGTTAGATTGCTGTTGTGTATTGACAGATTATATTCAAATATGTTATGATTGATTATCAAGTCTGACAGTGTAGGCAACTACACTGAAGATGACAAGATTCACTGGGATACCCACTCAGATTTGATTATTACCTGCTTTTGAAGTTTTACACTGTCTACAATTTTTTTTATTTTATTAATATTGTTATGTACTGCTATATTCAATTATACTATGCCTGATGATGTGGACAGTTCTATTGAAGATAACAAGAGACAACACAGTAATCATTGTAGATCACCTTGTACTGTGGTTTTATATGACTTTTTTGTTTCATGTTTTTTATAAGAATTTGTTTTGTTTTGTCTTGCTATGTTTTGTTTTTCCCTCTAATACAGAAAAGATAGAAATACATGTAGAGAACCTAAAAATGCATGCATAGAACCTAAAAATAGTTTATGAGAACTGATTATATAATGCATGATGAAATGAACAACTACTCTGAAGAAAAAGAGACAATAAGGTACCCAGTGCTGATTCTGTAGCATCATGAAGTGAAATCCAGCAATACTATTATTCTTTGTTCAGAGTAATTGTAGCCTGTTTTGTTTTGTTTAAGTTCAACATACATGAAGGTATGGACAGCTATTTTAATGAGAATGAGAGACACTATGATAGACACTGTTGGCTTCCCTATTGTCTGGTCTTGAAGACCTAAAATGCCTTCCTCATCCTGTTCAGATTAGTTCTGTACTATGTTGTTTTGTGTGAATTATCTGTATGTGAAGATATGGACAACTATTTGGAAGAAAACAAGAGACAGTATGATAGATAGTGAAGATCTGTTATTGTCTTGCTTGGAAATTTATGTCACTTACATTGTTTTCTTGTGTTCTGTTTTGTTGTGTTTAATTTTACCCTCTTGTCTTAGTTACTTTTTATTTGTCGCTGAGACAAAATACTTGATGCCCAAAGTTGGGAAAGGAAAGGTTTATTTCTTACAGTTTTTGGAGGTTTTAGTCCATACTCAGTTGGCTCCAAGGTAGGGTGGCATGGCGGGGCTGCAGTTCATGGCGCCTGCAAACAGCAAGGTGGAAACCGGCAAGAGAAAGAGACCCACCTTCTTCCTGCCATTATATCACATCCTGGCTCCACCCCCTAGGAGGGTGTAGCACTGACACCATCAATCCAAGCACTAGACAATGAACCAGTCACAAATGTACAATGCAAATACATGAGGCCTGGGGGCCACCGACATAAACCATGACACCTCTTTAAAATAAAAAAAGTTTTAAAAAATGCAAAGTTACTAACCCCAAAATAGAATGGGGCACACAACATTCCTGTTCCAAAAGGGAAGAAGAGAGGGATTAGAAAAGCATAGAACCAAAGCAAAACTAAAACCTAGCAGAGAAAGCATTAAGTCCTGTATCTCCACACACAGCAGCCTGGCAAGTTGTGGAAAGACATGAACTCCAGCGACTTGAGTGGCCCCACCCCTGCAGCCCCAATTGCAGGCTACACAGCCTCTGCTTGTGCTGGCTCTGTTCACAGCCTGTAGTTTTCCTCAGCAGACATTCCACATGCCTGGTATCTCCAAATTTCTGGGGTTTCCACTGTATTCTTGGCTTCCCTTTTACAGCATCAGTCACTCCTCTTCCAGGGACACACTGCCTCACCTCTCAGGCTTTCCTTTGGAATCTGTGTGGAAACCTCCCAGAACCCACAACTTTGGCATTTTGTATGCCCAAGAAATCAGCATCATATTGTAGATGCTGAGGTCCTCTACCAGTGCAAGAAGTAGCTGGGACCCCTTAGGCCATGGTTGTAGCTGTCTCTGAGTACCTGGGTGGTGAGCACAAGGAAATGAGCCCCAAGGAACCAGTTCCCCAGGTGACCTCAAGCAAAGGGCCCAGGGACTCTCTTCCCCAATGAGAGGTTTAGATTCAGCTCTTCTCTGGAAGACCTGGAAGGTCTGGCTTGGGTGACAACCTGCCTGCTCTATTAGTACACCTCCTCCCTGGTGGCAGTATACCTGGCTCTGACACAGCACAGGTCCCACTGTGGACCCCTCTAAGGTTCCTGTCTCTTCTGTATGGGAACTAGACTGAGTTTGGAGCTGGAAGCTACTCCCTGAGAACTGGTCCACTTGCCCTGAGTGTGGCAGGAGCCCTTAGGCAGGGACTGGGCTCTGGGGTTCTCTGTGGGTGCCTGGAGGTTTCACATACCCCAAGGCAGAGTCCACACCACACAGACACAGCACACCATCCTCAAGCCAGCTTCTGAGAGCCTTGCCCCAGCAGGAAGGCCAGGTGTTTTCCTCAGGATGGATCTGAAGGGGGAAAACAGTAATCTCACCACACCCTGCTGCTCCTTCACTGTCAGCTCCAGTCATGGAGCTGTAGACAGCAAGGGACCAAGGATCGAGGCAGTTGGCTACAGCTCCATGGGGGGCCTTGGGCTTTAGAAAAAGTGGGGGCAGGAAGAGTGGAAAATATTCTGGCTGAAAGGACAGGATTCCCGGGATTGTGGGTTCTGAAGATGGGTAGGTAGAAGAGTGTTCGATGCAGCCCTAGCCTCGGTTCACTGAGAGAGGTAGGGTCCTAACCCTAAGGCAGGAGCAGGAGGGGCTTGGAGAGAGGCTCTGAGGGTCCCACAATAAGTCTTCTGCAGATCTGGGCAGTCACATGGCATCAGGGGACCCTCTTCCTCCTCCCAGATGAGGTCTTCAGGGAACTTCCTAGATTGGCCATTTCTACTTTTCCAGGCCCTAATTTAAAACAACTTCCCCAAGGGGCTACACACTAAGCCACTCATGAGTCAGGGGCCTCTAAGACCAGGAAAGCCAGGACCCAGAGCACCCAGGGAAGTGGAATATGGACGATAATTTCAAAAGGAAAAAAATCAAATCCAAGAAAAAAGACAAATATAGACACTGGTGTTTTATTTTAGCACATGTTGAATTTCTGAAGCTCCTATGCTATTTTTATTGTGCTAAAACCTACATAAGATTTACCATTTTAATCACTTCGAAGTGCACAATTCCAAGACATCAAGCACAGTCACAAGTTGTGGCCATTGCTGCATCTGTCTGAGGATGGTGTCCACCTCTCAGGTGGAAACCCTGTCCCTACTGCACCCCAACTTCCTCTCCAACCAGTCCAGACCCCGGCTGCACCACACTGCCCCCTCTCGGAATCTGGCTGCTTGTGTCCTTGCGTGTGCTTCCCCCATGACTGGCCTGTTTCCTTAGCACAGTATCTTGTAGTTGTGCCTGAAATTTCTTCCCCCACTGTGGCTATGTGTACTCTGCTCTATGTCCACACTGGTTTGTTTACCCACTGGCCTGCTGGTGGACATGTGGATTGCTCCCACCTTTTGCCCATTAAGAATAATTCTGCTAAAAATAAATAATTCTGTTCAAAGATCTGTTCAAGCCCCAGATTTCAGTGATTATTGAGTCTCTACCCACAAGCAGGACTTCTGGATCCTATTGCGATGCTATTTTAAACTCCTGGGGACTCAGAATACTGTTTTCCACAGTGGCTGCAACACTTTGCTTTCTCACCAGCAAGACACAAGAGTTCCAGCTTCGCGTTCCCCACAGCGTGCCCACGCTCTTCGTTTGCTTGTCGCAGCCTCCTAATCTGCAGAGTGTTGATCTGCAGCTCTCTAATGATGACTGACATCCAGGATGCAGGTTTATTCCTCCTCGCACAGCCTCTCCACAGAAACGCGCCTTTGTCCGTTTGTACCCAGGCTGTGCACTCCTGGACATGGGACCCTGAGCGCTCACACTGTGCTCTGCTTAGCAGCTGTCACCAGACAGGATTTGCAGCAGTTACTTACCATTCCACAAGCCGGTGGCCCTCTCACGGGACGGAGCCTATCAGTGTAGAGCAAGGTTAGGTTCTGGTGAGTCCAGTTGGTCTGGCTGTTCCATTGCTGCTCTTGTTTGTTGTGTGGCGTCTGCTGGGCTTGAGGTCCTGTGCGTCCCTCTGCACCCCGCTCAGCGCTCAGCGTTTCTCAGCATCTCTCACCTCCCTCTCACCCAGCTAGGGGAGTGTCTGATAGGAAGCAACACATTTTCACATTTCTCTACCACGTTTCCTGGGAGACGTCCCAGACCTCAGTGTGTTTTTAAGTTAATTAGAAATTCAGCCTTGCCCTGATGTCTATGTCCCCACAAAGTTCTCACATCAGAACCTCAGTCCCCAAGGCCCTTGTCTGCAGAGTTGCAGGTGGGGACTCTGGGAGGTGGTCGGGATTAGATGAGTTGTGACAAGGGACCAGGATGGCGTCCTTCCTAGGAGGAGGACGAGAGACTGAGCTATGGGCTTGGTGGCCCCATCCTGTGACATCCTTGCCATGTCCTGGTGCCCCAGGCATCCCAGGCAAGCATGAGGTTGAGCCAGCACCCTACTCTTGGACTTTCCAGACTCCAGAGCCGAGATCCAAATAAACTACTTTTATTTATTTATAGGCTACCTGATCTTGGGTATTGTATTGTAGCAGCAGAAAATGGACAAAGGATTTTGTCTGTCTTTATGTGATACTTTTAACAACTTGAGTAGACAGTCATGTCCTGTCCCATCCTTGGAAGAGTTAGGAGCTCAGATTCCTCAGGGTAAGGGGCAGGCTCAGCCTCAGAATGACTGAGAAAGCACCACCAAGCTCCCGCTCAGCACTTGACAGTGGGTGTCCAAGGCCCTCTCAGCTCTGCCAGAAGGACTTGTGCAGGCCATGCCTGCAGCACGGTTGTGCTTCCACTGTCCTGTGCCGTCCTGCTGCCGAACACTGCCCCAATTCTGCCTGGCCTAGACAGGTGCCCTTAACACTTCTGTGTCCCTTCTCGGAGAACCCCTCCACACCGTCTCCTGTGCAGCAGGTCCTTTGCACGCCAGCAGCCAGGCCACTCCTGTCAAGTTTGTTTCCCTGTGAGTTTGCCCTGTCGAGTTTGGGGCCAATTCCACCTTCTTAAAGTGATTTTAATCCCATAAGTTTGTGAGAAATCAGCATTACATCCCTCAGCCTCTGAGCCCAACCTCTGGGGTGTTGAACTGGACACCATGCCAGGTGCTGGTGACCACAGTGTCCCAGGAGGGTAGAACTAGCCTGTGCTTGGCACCAGGCATCCCTCCTGCTCCGGGCCCTCTGCCTCCACTCTCACACACACACCAAACTGGCATCCAGATCCACAGACACACATGCACACACAGAGATACACACTCACCTTCACATGCAGGTGCATACACTCTCTCTTACATACAGAAGCACATGTGCTAACGCACGAAGACACTTCTGCCCTTTTCCTTCTCTCACACACACTGTCTAACACATCCCTATGTGAGACACCCCATCCTGGTTCTCAGTGCTGGCTCCTGGGTTTTCCTTGCTGCTTCTGCTCTGCCTGTGGACCCAAATCCCCTCTGAGCCCCACGTGGGACCCATCCTGAGGGGACCACAGCCCCTGACCCACTCCAACAGCAGTGCCAGGCTGTGAAGCCCCCAGAGATGCCCTGGTTTCCTGCAGTGCAGGCACCCTGCCTGGCCAGGCTCCCAGGCCCCTCCTGTCCTCCTGCCCAGCTCCTCAAAGCCCCCTAGACCTTTGGTCCCATGACTGTGACAGCTCCTACGCTGGTCCCTGACAGAGCAAGGTCTCCTTTGCTGGGGGTCACACTTGCTGGGGCACAGCCTGCCCTCCACAGCCATGGACCTTCACATCCTGTGATCTCTATGAATCTTTTTTGTCCTGGCCCAGTGTCCTGGTCCTGTGTCCTCTATGAATCTTTTTTGTCCTGGCCCAGTGTCCTGGCCCAGTGCCTGGCCCAGCCCTCCACAGCTACTGGCTGTCATGCCTCTCAGTGCCATGGTTCCCATGCATCTGTTCTTAGCCCCACTAAATCCCCGAAAGTCCTCATCTTTCTGACATCAATAGGAGGAGGAGTCATCACCTGGAACCCACAGCTCAGCTCCAGCTCCGACCCTCGTGTCTCCCCATCTGGCCTCCACCAACCACAAGCAGGCTGGGCAGCTTCAGTACACAGCAGAGGCATGGAGAGCCCTTCCCTCTCTCCGTCCTCTGGGGATGTCCCCTCCCTAGCTCTTCATATTGTCCCCTCGCCTGGCCTGGGGCCTTGCAGGTGCACCCTTCCATGTGGTAGCCAGTATCCTCTCATCTGGCCCCCTTGCCCAACTTCCTCCCTGCCCCACAGTCCCAATAATCAGTGGAAATCCAGAACCAACTGGAGCCTCTCCCACAGAGGCCTCTGGACCCCAGATGTCCACACTTAACACCTGCCCTCCCTGGCCAGCAGCTCTGCACTGCTGTTTGCACTGTCCGCTGTGCTCCTGATGCTTCCTGCTTCTTGTCCAACTCAGTGTCCGTGTCCCCCGCAGCCCTCCACCAGGAGCAGCGCCTCCCAGACACCCAGGGGACTGAGGCTCCTTGTCACTCAGCCTAACCCTGGGTCACCTCCTCCCAGGTCTCCCTGACCATTCAGTGGGAGGGAATGCTGTCCCAGATCATTTTTCAAATGTCACCTAGTCTGTCCCCTTCCAACCCCTCAAACTCAGGCTCCCCTAGGATGCCGTGGAGCACAGGAACTGAGCCAGTCTTGCTGGTTTCCTGTCTCTGGGCTCGGAGTGCCTGACATGCACAAGGCCATCAATGAACAGTGATAAACGTGAATGGTGAATGATCAAGGGGCAAGTGCTGGCCTTTGCTGCCTGTGGTTCTTAACCACTAAGGCTCATGAACGAGCATCCCACGTACCCAAACTCTGATTTAATTGTTCTGGGGTGACCTAGATCCCAGAGTTAAGACTGATATTGTCAAGCAAATGCACTGCCAGGGTCCAAGGTCACCCAAGGACAGCTGTAGTCAGATGCTGAGCACCCTGAGTCCTCAAAAACATCACATAAGGATCCCCAGGTAGGCCGTACCCTGTTGGGACTGGTCTCCACAGGATATGAGGTCTAGGCTCAGCAGCTGCTTGGGTGGGGGGCGGTCCTGGGACTCAGCCTTGGGCATGCAGGGCAGAGGCTGAGATGGTGCACACAGCAGGGGCAGGGCTGGGAGGGGCGGGGCGGGATGGATCTACTGCGGGCTCTGCTTCCAGGAGCACCCACCACCCCTCTGCCTTATCAGTTTAGCCCCTGAGTTGGTTTCATGTGGTCTCAGGAACCTGGGATGCAGGAACAGGAGGGGACACCAGTTGCATCTCTGGATCAATCAAAGGCAGCCTGAGAAGCAAGTTTGAGTTCACACAAAAAAGAGATTCAGAGAGGGAAAACAGAAAGCCCAAGAGGGAAGAGGGGAGCTAGGGCTCAGAGCTCCTCGGTCCTCCCAAATTAACTATGATTTTTTAAATACGATGCCATTCCATTATTAATAATATAACTCATCCGCCAAGCACAGTTTAATGCATCAACCTAGTCTTCTTTTGCAAAAAAGAGAGAGGTATAAAGAATATGAATTAGTGACTCAAATGATTTATTCTGAATAAAGCAACAATTAGAAATTAAAATCAGGAAACTGATTACAGACAATCATGAAAACTACCAATTTTGTTGACTGCATAGCGGTAGGGCTTGGGGAGAATGCAGGACCTCACTTAAGAGTGGTGCCTGCCAGGAAGCCACAGGTCCAGGCGGGTCCCGTGGTGTCTGGCACCACGGGAATGCTGAAATGCCGTAAGCATGGCCTTCGGGTGGATCCAGCCACAGCAACAGCAAAGGAGCCTCCTGCACTGGTGTGGACGCTGCGGTAAGCCTCTGGATTCAGATCCTCACCTCTTCATGAAGTTACAGAAGGAAGAGGTTTTAAATGAGTCACAAAGTAAAATGAAAACATGATAAAACCCAGGGTCTCCAGAGGCATAGGCCTTGCTTTCGTGGCTCTGAGCTCCGGGTCTTGTGGGCCCTGGGCTCCAGAGCCTTGGCCACATTCACCCCAGGATGCAGCTTTAAAGTTTTTAGACCAAATGCTTGAGGACAATGTTCTCAAGGAGACAAGAGATCTCCTCCCAGGGGCTCCTTCCGGTTTCCTGGCTGCAGAGAGACCACAGCATCTTCCAGGGGAGTTGCGGGGCTATGCGTGTCCCCCACCCTGAGTCAGGAATAACTCTCTGCAGCTCTGCTGGCGCTTCTGGGCTTTGAAAGTGCCTCTCCTGATTTCCCCCACTCCCACCCGCAACAGGGTCCTGTGCCCGTGCCAGGCAGAGGCTGCGCAGTGATCATCTTGTTATCCTCCGTAGTGGTTAAAGTGGCATCGCACACTTGCCAAATGCACGTGGAGGACAAGGAGCCTCTTGCTGCCCACGGATCTGTGGGTGTTTTCTGTGGAGTCCAAATCTGCCTCTATCAGGCATGTGTCGTGACCACCAGAACCAGGACTGAACACCCCGGAGAAACAGGCCTCTCTGGTGGCCACATGGATGGTAGGAAAGTGTAGCAGAGACAGCGCTGTCCTCCTTGCTGATTGAAATTCAGAACAGCCCCTGGGGATTTATTTTCTAAATGGCTTCTAATTTCCCTAAGTGTTTTGTCCTTTTTTCTCTGGTATGGACATCCAAGGAGCAGCTCCCTGCAGTAAATTTCTGACATTCTTTCCTTCCTTGGAAAAATTGTTTTGCTGTAAAGATGGTTGTGGCATAGCCAGAGTAAGTAATTACTTCACTATGGCTGTCACCACAAGATCCAGGGCAATCCCCTTGCTGTCTCTGGGCAAAGGCCTGGCAGGCGCCCTGTGTTCAGTACCCTTCCCTTCCTGCCCCTCTTGGAGACGGACAGAGGCTGTGGCCTCCCTTGGCCACTGCAGGGGCTGAGGACCATACCCCACACTGGGAGCCTCCCGGAAGGTCCCCAGCCTCTGGCAACAGCAGAAAGGTTTCTTATGTCCCTGGCCAGGGTGAATTCGCAGAGGACCACCCTCCATGGTAACAGGTGATAAATGCCAGCAGGTGTTTGATGGGTGATAAGGACCAGTGCGTATGGAAAGCTAACACTGGGCTCCTTACCAAGCAGCTTACACAGGGGCTATGTGACTCCCAGTGGACCCCCCAGGAGGCAGCCGTGATCATCCCAGTTGTGCAGACTTAGCTAAGTAATTTGCAAGGATGAGTCTCTCTCTCTCACACATCAGTGTGCATATACATGTCTTCTCCCACCTGCGTGTGTACAGGTATACACAGAGTTGGTGAGCACCCAGGTCA
The DNA here is from genome assembly GCA_004027295.1 of Dolichotis patagonum. NCBI lineage: Eukaryota > Metazoa > Chordata > Mammalia > Rodentia > Caviidae > Dolichotis > Dolichotis patagonum. The sequence goes on from PVJX010000330.1 coordinate 15,562, forward strand.
CCTTCTGACCCCAGGTGCTCTAATCCTGAGCAGCTGTTCATGTCTGCGGCATTTTACTTTATGGGTCCTGCTGTAGTCTTGGGAAGACAGAATTTGCGCAACTAACAGATCCAGGCACAGGAGATGGTGAGCGATGAGCTCGGCTGGGGCCACAAGGATAAAGTTATCCTGCCCTGCCCATGGACAAGTTCCTCCTGAGTTCAACCCTGGGATGGACCTCAAGGCACACAATGGACAGTGGACAGTGGGTAGGTGGTAGGAGAGATGGTGAGCAGGGGACAGCTCAGGAGGCATTCCTCTTTGTCTGCCCTGACCTGCAGACACAAGGGAGGTGCAGCCCCAGGCAGTCCATCGCTGATCATTGCCCACCAGTGGACAGAAGCTATGAGCACAGGTAGGAAGCCAAGCAGTTCCAGTGTGACCTTGTTTCAAAACTTAAAATAAAACTTTTAATGGGCTGAGAATGTAGCTTAGAACTCCCTTGGCTCAATCCCGTCTTACAAAAAAAGAAAATGTGTGTGTGTGTGTATGTATATATATATATATATATATATATATATATATATATATATATTATATACATAGTACGGGGGCCTGGTCTGGAGGCAGTGCTCACGTATGCTGTGAAGCTGCAAAGGCTGGAATGTGGATATTGAATTTTGAAAAGAAACTTGACAGAATTAGCCTACTTTGTCTGAGGGGAGCCTCACGGGCCAGCAGCAGAGCAGGAGCTGTTCAGAGCCAAGATGTAGAATGAATGACAGCAGCAGAAGGGCTTTGCAGTGGGCACCAGGCAGAGCAGCCTGTGTCCTCCAGAGACTGGTTTCTCTTTGGCAGCTTTGAGAGCTGGCAAATGAGCATCACTGCTTCCCAGCCTGTGACAAAGGCAGACAGCACTGCCCAATTCATCCCTGGGCCTTAGGTTCCTGAGTTCCTGGGTTCCTGCTGCAGCAGCCCAGCCTCCAGTTGAGCCCTCTGCCCTGAGTACCCACTCTGTTGCTCACCTCCTGCCCTCTCCCCCACTGTGCTGCTACTGCAGAGATGAGCCTTCTTGCCAGCCCCTTTGAGAAGCAACAATAGAGGAGCACGCAGAAGAAGTGTGGGGACCTCAGAGTGGTCCAGCCCTGGTCTGGCACCGTGGCTCACAGCCCCAGTGCTGTTCCCACAAAAATGGGCACCCACTCGATGGTTGCTGGTACCAGAGTGGCACCAGCTGCTGGACTCGTCATCTGTCCTCGCTGATGAACAGCCCACTGTCTCAACTCTCACTGCCACAAACCCAATTTTCATGTTTTCTGATCACAGGTACATCAGGGGGAGACCCAACTCCTTCATCCAGACCTGAGGCCTTCAGACAACACCTGCGGTAACCTCACTCCCACGACCTGCACCCTGTGCTCCCCACTTCCTCTGAGCTCAGCACCCATGGGAGCCCAAGAGCACCACCTCACAGCCCCATGGGCTTGGGCACCACACCCAGATGGAACCCTGGCTCCTCTCCCAGCCTGAGTTGTTCTGGACACTCCTTCCCTCTGTTCCTCTGCAGGCCCCACTTCTCCCTCCTCTAATCTGCCCAGGCCACATCTGTGCCTTCACCTGCCCCACCACTTGCCCTGAGCAGACACCAGAAAACACTGCCATAGCAGGGGCACAGGCAAGGACAGAGGGCTGAGTGTCGGCCCAGAGTACACCCAGCAAGAGGGTCCCACACGGGGCCTGGCTGCCCTTTCATGGCTGTGAGTGGGGCAGCACTCAGCACATCTCACACCTGGACCTCAGCCAGCAAAAGTCCCTCTGATCCACCCTGTGTTTTCAACCATCCTTGAACCAAGGGACACTGCTGCTGCTGACAAAACCACACCTGCCCTGTACCTCCAGAGTGCACAGGTTCCCCCGGCCCAGTTTGCCACTGTGGAGAAAGGAGACCCTTGGAGGCCTGGGCACCGACATCAGCCAGCCACATCCCAGGGACCCTGGAGAACAGCTGTGTCCTCTCCTTATCACACAAGGACTGAGCCAGAGACACCAATATGGAACTGCTCACCTTCATGCTTTTCTCCTCATTAAATATCCTGCAAAATGACAGAAGCAGTTGTTTTTGTAGCAGAATAAAGCAAATGCAGCAAGAAACATGTTTTCTTGAGCCTTCTGGAAAGTGCCAGAGGCCACACTAACTGCTTGTGGCATGCTGAGTGGTCATGGGTACACAGCCCTGTCGAGGGCCCAGGCTCTCCGTGTTCACCAGGTTAGTCAAGCATGGCTCTGTCCAGCTGGGGAATCAGGGTCACAGAATGAGGAGGCTGTTGCCTGTCCCCCAAGATGGGGTTGGAGTGGACGTCTGCATATGTTTTTGATGCTGGCATTTTAGAGAACAGGCCGCAAATTCCTGCCTCACAGCCCATCCTGATAGCAAGGTTTTGTGAAACTTTAGCCTTCTCTCTCTCTTTCTCCAAAAGTCCTAGGAATACCTACATTTTCTAGCTCTCAGTTGAAGTAAGATTTTCTTGAGGATAACTGGTGACTATGGCAATGCATCCTGTTGTAATAATCAGAGCATATTGTGGATAATGAACTGGGTTGCAGAATCACTAACGGGACAGAATTGAGCAGGGATGCATGCCTTCGGGGGGGCAAAATGCACAGGTAGACGTCAGGAACTTCTGGGGGTCGGTGAGCTGGTGAGTCAGGGCTGAGTTGGCTTTGTGGAGAACAGGAAGCCAAATCTGGTTCAGGTTCAATGAGGAGTGAGGAAGAAATGGGTCGCTGGGTCAGGAGGCCACCACATGGGGGGGACCCTGGTGTTTGTGCACATCTGGGCGCTTGGGGACGTGGCTCTTTTCTATCTAACTGCCGCTGCCGTGTCATGGGGGCCGTGGCCCTGGTGCACGGCTCTTTCCACACCCTGGCTCCTCCTGCCCTGCTGCAAGCCTCATTCCCCTCCCAGTGCCTTCAGCTCTGCTCTTGGGAGAGGAGGCACCAGCCAGGTGCCACCTGTCACCTGTACTCTGGGTATTTCAGTGCCTCTGCTTCCCAAGGGTTGCCAGTGCTTACAATTAAGGCTAGAGAAATTTGAGCTCAGGGTGAGGAACTCTGCCCAAGGGGGCACAGACACTGAGGACAAGGAGCAGACTGTCGTCGATTGCAATCAGGTCTGCAAGGGCCCCAGACTTTAGCTGTCTCCAGGCCGGGACATCAGACTCTGTGCCCTGATAGCACAGTCCTGCTATTTGGGCAGCCCCCCTCCTGAAGGCGCCCTTCACCCTCAAGTCCTTGCTACAGATGGAGAAACCGTGTCTCCAGGATGCCCAGGAGTTGGCTGAATGTCTGCCAGATGAAGGACGGGCAAGCTGGAGTGCAGCAGGGTCAGGGTCCTTCCCACAGGACCCTGCTTTGACTCCCACTGTCCCAGCCATGGCCTGGTGTCTCTCCAGCTCCAGGATCCGAGGACAGACATCCTACACCTCAGAAGATATGGAAGCCTCCTGAGAGGAAGAGCAGGGCCTGCAGGGCCAGGCCTTGGAGTTGCAGAGCCTCTAGGTAGCAGCTCAAGGAACCAGTCAAAGGACCGGGACATCCGTGCTGCCAGGACAATGCCCATCCCATGCACCTCTGCCCACTGCAGCAGGAAGAGCCTGGGTAGAAGAGAGGACCCCAGGGTCTGCTGTCCAAGCTTCTCCCCATAAGCACCCTTAGCATCACACCCACCCACGAGTAGGGTTCAGTGTGGCCACTAGCTTTCTTCCTGGGAAGAGCGCCAGCAGCCCCAGCTGGCTGACTGTCTTCAGAACAATACCCGCTGACTCTGACCAGAAGAACACATCCCTGCCTCTGCTGCACACAACACCAGGCAGCTGATGAAATTATACTCAATCAGCTCTGCAGAGTCGGCAGAGTGATGGGAAGTGGCAGGTGCCTGCTGCTGGTCCAGTCTGCCTGGCCCCAAGGCCAGGGCTTCCAACCCCTCTGCTGAGGTGTGGCCAGCCTGACAGGACCCAGCTGTTCATGCTGGCCCCCGGGGAGCCAGACAGGCCTGGATTGAGCTGCCAGCATCCCCAGCTGGGCAGGGAAGGGGCGCACACAGGCCCCACACTCAGCTAAGCATCTTCATTCCTGGACTCAGTTTGCGCGGGACTGAAGCAGACAAGCTGCCACGTGTGCTGTCCCCTCCTTACCCCTTGGGTGCCAGAAGCATTTCCCGCGGGCCTCAAGGCCTTTGTTTCCAGTCCACAGAGCTCAAACAAGAACTTGCCAGGCCATTTACAAGATATTTACCTCACTGCCACACAGCAGCCTTGGATGTAAACTCCTGCCTCCCCCCCCCCCCACACACACACAAGATTCCCAGCCTACTTTACAGGTCATGCGTCAGCAGGGAACACCCCTTCCCCATTCCCTAGAGCTGTGCCTTCAGCCCAAGGAAGCCTGAGGCTCCACAGAAGGAGACACAGCGAGCCAGCAGCCCCGAGCGTGAGGCAGACCTGGCAGCTCCTGGCACAGCCTGCACTCCTCGAGCCACTGGGCATCAGTGGGGAGTCTAAGGTGACCACTGACGGAGAAGACACATTTTCCTTCTCTCTCCCTCAATGTTTTCTGTTGTAATCAGGTATAACAAGGAAAACAAGACAATACAGGAAACTTAATTTACAGAATTATTTTATATTAGTCACCCAAAGAGTTAAATACAAGAAGTGCAGGAAATCTGTCCACATGCAAACACCCGAGGTATCCAGCTGAGGGCCTAGATCCCATGGCAATGTCCTGCGCAAGTTCAGCTAAAGACCCAGAGCCCACAACAATGCCTCTCGCAAGTCCAACTGGAGACCTAGAGCCCACGACAATGACTCATGCAAGTCTGTTTCACGAATCTACACTGGGAAGGCCCAAAGGTCAGTGGTGAAAGCTAGAAAGTCTATGCCAGTGGGATGAAGTATCTGTGCCAGCAGACTGAGGAGTCTGCACTGGAACCAGGAAGCGATACTCAAAGGACCAGGGCTCCCCCAAAAAGTACTACAGCCATCCTCAGTGACACTGAGGTCCTGAGCTCCTCTAACAATGAGAACAGCTGAGTTCACAATAGGAAGCCAGCATGACAAGCTTCTCCTGGAACAGGAAGTGATGCTCACTGTAAGGACCATAGTTCCCTCAAAGTGAACCACAGCCACTCTTGGTGACAACAAGGACCCGAGCTCCTCTGTTGATAACAGCCAAATTCCTATCAGGAAAGAAGCTCAGCAAGCTCCTCCAGGAGAACCAACAGCAACAGGAGAGCCAATGGCACCACAGAGAACCAGCCATGCCACGGAGACAATAACACTACCTCTTCTTCTCTAGTTCTCCTTTTTGTCTTGGCAAAAATCTTCGGGCAGGGCATCCACCCTCAGCAGCACTACACAGATCCAGTCCAGCTGGTGTGACAGGCTGACCCCAGTTAACAGCCTACCACACTTTCCAAGCCGAGGTCCTGGATGCAGAGGCAAGACAGTGGGTGTGGGGGCAGCAGGTTGGACATGCATCCCAGGGCCCTTAGACTCAGCCTGGGAGCCATATCCCCTGCACCCTTGGGTGGACATGGAGTCTCCAATGTGCTGTGCAATATGAACGTTCTGACTTTCAATTGCACCCCTGTTTCTTGTTCCAGTATTTTACTGCACTTCTTAAGATTTTGAATCTTTCCTTTCTTTTTGATCACAATTCATGCTTTTGTCAAGTCCTCCCTCAAGTCTGCACCAAACAACAGCATCTTCCTACCCTACATCAGCAAGCAGCCACTTCCGCAAGGAAACTTCTTTTGATTCTTGGATCTCATCGAATAGCTGAATAACGATTTGGGGGAGAAAGGGAAAAAACAAGGTCAACTGCATAGTTTTAGAACTGAACACTGGTATTCCTTATCCTTGGTATTACAACCCACATGGGAAGCTGAGCCTCTGAGCCCTGAGATCTACACCTGGTCTCTGAATGGTCACCAACCCTAACACCAGGCACAGCAGGCTTCGGGGTGCACAACCCCTCACCCTGGAGGATTTGAATTCAGGCCACTGCGGATGAGCTCCTATCTGGAAATCTGTGAATCTGTGTTTTGTTATATCACATCACCATCTCTGTCATATAGCGGCTTCTCCTGAAAGTTGGCTGAAGGCCTGACAGCTCTCCTAGCGCCTGAGTGACAGTTCTTCGAAGCACAGGAATTGGCTCCGTGACCTCTCCTTGCTGAGAGTTCTGTAATCTCTTTTAAGAGATAAGTGTTGTTGAGAAGGTTACCAATTTCCAGGGGCTTTGGCAATTTCTGCTGTGTCCTGTCGCTGCCTCCTACATGACAGCTGTTCACTGACTTTCTTGAAGGCCTTTATTTACGCATTTCATAGAGCAAAACAATGATGATCACATGCCAGGTGGCAACTGGGCTTCCATATGTAACCAAGGCAGAGACCCTGGCCACATGTGCTGGCACCCTCCACATCACCTCAGCACCAGGAGGCCTTCCTGCAGCTGCCATATGCCAGGAGCAGGTGACAGCCAGCTGCTCGCCCTTGATGCCTGCACCCCAGGGAAAGAGGTTCTCTGTGATGCTGTGTGGCCCGCGTGGGTCACAGAAACCCTCACGTTGCAGGAGATGAAGGGGTCCTGTCAGGAAGACAGGTGGCAGCTGGGAATCTGGAGGCCACACCAAGTGCAGTAGAGAAATAATAACTTCAAGTTTAAGGCCCCCACACTGTGCAGTGTTTTAGTTTTTCTTTCAGACCTCTTTCTTCAGTGGACACCCTTTAATGACCATGACCCCCTGGATTCATTCATCTCTCTCCAAGGGCAGATGCTCCCTCCCTCAGGAGATGCCAAGGTAAAGTGGTGCAGGGCCACCCACATCTGGGAAGTAGAAGCAGGACCTCGAGCACTACCAAAAATAAAATGTGAGGGCTCAAGTGCTAAATCAAGCACAGCAGACTCAGAGAACCAAACTTCAGACTCAGGAGTGTTTTTAGGAAATGCAACCTACTTAAATCTCTCTCTCTCTCTCCACATCTCCACACAGCCCCTGGAAGCCCTGTGGGAGAGACCCAGAACCCCACCAGAGGACATCCCAGGCACTTGGCACAGGGAGCATCTACAAGAGCTGACACTGAGCTGTCAGCCTGGTTTCCAGGGGTGCAGAGTCAGGGATCCCTGGGGACCTGTGCTGGGCTCCACAGGTGCCTGCCTGCTAGATCAAGTGAGGCCCAGTTTCAGTCACAAAACATCCTAGGGGCAGAGGTGTAACATCCCAGGTGCTGCAGCCACAGTCTGCCCCAGGAGGGAGCCAGGGGGCCCGACTGGAGGAGGGAAGCGGACTGCTACTGGGAGGCAATGGGACCCTCAGAACCCTCTTCAAGCCTCGGCTTTTCACCACTGATGCACGGTCTCCTGCTGACTCCTTCCTGGGTGAGTCTCCAGGGTCCTCTCTGCTGTTCAGACCACAGACTGGTCTGTCCCGGGAAAGTGAGCCGCCCGCTGAGGTAATGCAGTGGCTTCCTCCTGTTTGAAACTTTCTGCTGCAGAGGTGGAAATGGACCCAGAGAACAGCTGAGCACAACGGGCTGCACTGACCTGCTCCCCGGTGCCCCCTCCTGGCCACAGTGCTCTCAGGGCTGCTGACCTTCCCCAAGAGGAAGGAGCAGGACACACAAACACACACACACACACACACACACACACACACACACACACACACACACACATTGGCCCTGGACCACCAGAGGATACCTGGACAAGTGCCTCTGGATTTGAAAGTGGGGCTCAAATATGTGTAAATTTGACCTTTTTTCCCTAAGAAACTACAAAAGCAAACGCCTCTGCCCTCCCATAACATCAGAAGTGCCATCGTCCTGGTCATGGCCCTTGGCTCGCCACTCTCTTCGCCTGCCTCCCTCTGCCGTCCGTTTCTTCCCACGCCAACCACAGGCGACCCGGGCCGGGTCTTGGGCTGCATCTGCCATCGCGTGGTTCGCGGCACGGCGGCAGCGACGTGGACATTTGCCAGACCTACGGATGGGCCCCTCAGCGCCCCAGCTGGACCCAGCCTGGAGAGGCCTTTAGGACCGAGTAGAACCCTTGCTTCCCGGGTGGCTACGAATTCCTCCCTGCCCAGCCCAGTCTGCCTGGTTCCAGAGGCGACCCCCGCGTGGCCTGCGAAGTTAGCGGCCGCCTCCTCTCCTGTCCCCCCTCCCCTCCCTCCTTCTATTCTCCCCCGCACCCACCCCCGCCTCTCCTCCCGCGCGCGTGCCAGCCTCAGCGCGGAGCTGCGCCCCGGCCCCCGCGCCCCGTCGCCCCCGCCAGGTCCCCTCCCGGGGCGCAGAGAACGCAACCCCGCCCGCGGGGCTCCTGGGCTCCTGGACTACTGGGCGCGGGGCGGGGCGCGCGGGGGAGGGGGAGGAGGAGGAGGGGCGGGAAAGGGACGCGGAGAGGGTGAGGAGAGGGACGAGAGCGGGACCGAGCGCGGAGAGCCAGAGGAGGCGGGCGCCGCGCCGCGCCGCGCCGCGCCCCGCACCGCCCCGCACGCGCGCCTGCCCGGAGATTCGGGACCGCCTGGGCGCGAGTCACCTTGTCCCGAGGTGAGTCCTCTTCCCCGGGGCCGGCGGGGGCGCTGGCGCGAAGGGTGCGGGGGTTCCCAGCTCGGCCTCGGGAGCGCGCAGCCCCGGAGGCGCGGAGCTGGTGGGTCCGGGGATCGCCACGGCGGGGTAGCGCGCGCGGATCCGGAGCCTGTGGGGAGGTACTGGGCGCTCGGCTGCCCTCCGCCCCAGCGTCCAGCGGCGTAGCGGGCCGAGGCATACGGCGGGCCGCGGGCTCAGGTCCCCGCGTGACCTCGGGAGACCCGTAACCTGGAGAGTGGCAGCCGCGGGGCTGAGGACCGGAGCGACGGGGACCAAAGGGAGGGGACCTGGGCTTGCAAGCAGAAGGATGAAGAGGCGACGCGAGAGCGCGCCTGGCTGGGGATCCTGACAGCCCCGGGACGCAGGCCGGGACTCCGAGCCCTCGCCACCGCTGGCCTCGCTAGGCGACAGCCCTCTGCCCAGGAGCCGGAGCCGGGAGCCTGATGGGAGCGAGCCGAGGCAGAGCGCTCCCGTCCAGCCTCGCTGCACTCCCGCGGCGCTCTCCAAGGCTCGCAGAATAGTTGGAAGGGGCCCTGGGTCGCGCAGACTCCACTGGGTGGGCGCTGTGGGGAGCCTGCGGAGGGTCGAGGAAAAGGTCTACCGGTCGCCCTCATTCCCTGGGGTCCCAGTGCGTGTAGAAGCCCGGGAGCTGGGCACTCAGGCTCCAGGGTGCGCAGCCTCCTACAGCGACAGATGTGCCGCCTGGTTGTCGCCGCGGGACTGGGCGCCCGTGCCTACCCATCCAGGCCGGTGTCAGCGCAGCAGGCACTGGAGGGGACTTGGCTAGTGAGGCGGACATGGTGGGGGGAGCCGGTTCTTTTTTCTGGGAGAATCAGGCCGTGGGGCACGCGCCTCTGTGTGCTGGGCGCACTCCCTGCTGCAGGCTGGCATGTTTGGCCTGAGCCCACCAGGAAGGGAGCTGTGGTGCAGACCTGCACCCCTGGGGTGACAGCCTCAAAACAAACCCTGGGAGCAACTTTTTCTGCCGGGAAGCTGTGGCTGGGCAGCCTCATTGGTGCGGGGTAGAGTCCTCAAAGAGCCCCTGCCAAGCCCTGGGTCTATGGGTTCCGGAGAGGACTGGGCATCTCGTGACCAGCAGCGAGCTGCATGCTCCGTGCTGCTCTGTCTTTGGAGATGGACCACAGGTGCCAGGCCTGTGGGATGTGAGGCGCAGTCTGGCTGGGAGGCAGCCGACTAGATGCGGCTCTCTGTGCCCTCCGCCTGCCTGAAAGCGAAGCCTTCCCCATGTTCAGTGAAGGGGAAATGGGGAAAAGCTATTTTTAAACTTTTTATGATGGAGAATTTAGATGGTGCACAAAGGTAGAGAGAAGGGTGCGCTGCACCCTGGCTGGTGCCCAGCCACCGCGCAGGAGGGAGGAGGCCATGTTTGATGAGCAGTGCCAGACCTCCTTCCAAAAGCATCAGGGTGAGAGGTCCGGGCTGCCACCGCCTGGCTCAGTCCTGCCACATTTGGTGCACAGTCACAGCCCTGCTGTGTACCCCTCAAACATGCACAACTAGAGTTCCTTAGTACCTAGGTATATTAATTAATTAAAAACAATAAATGACATTGATCCCTCACTCGCTTCACCTGTACATGCATCCTCTCGTCTCTCCAGAGGATGACAGCTCATCTCACTGCCCCAGCCATCACCTGCCTGCTTTTAGTGGCTGTCGCTGTTTTGCTACCTGTCTCTTTGGGATGGACCGCAGGGTCTCGGCAAGCTGTGCCCTGGAAATGACCATTGCTAATCATCCCTTGAGAATGTAGGCGATGTTAAGAGTGAAGGCATCCTCCTTTTGTTTGGACACCTGCCGCCACTGCTCCATGAGGCTCTGGAGGGGTGCTGGTGGGAAGGCAGAGTCCAGATGCCAGGCCAGCTGTACCTCTCACCCCTCGGGGGCTCAGGAGCATGTGAGGCTCCAGCTGAGCCTGCCAAGCCAAAGAACTTTTCTTCTTGGTGAAAACTTTCACTCTCGGTGTGCAGAGCTCAACCCATTAATTCCTTCCACATTTAGCATTGACGTAGAAGAGCTGCCCTGGACTCCACTTGCATTCTCAGCAGCTTTACTTCTTGAGCTGTTACTATAAAGAGAGAGGAGAGAGCTTCCCTGAGTCGCCATTCCAATGCCCAGGTGCAGCACTGCAGTCTCTCTTATTAACGAGGAGCCCTCGGGTCACCACACAGGACGCCTGATAGGCCTTCTGCTCACCAGGGCTTGGCATCCCATGTGACTTCTGCTACCTGGAGGGGCACATGGTGCTCGGGCAAGGCCACCAGAGGCCAAGGGAGGGGGATATCCTCCCCGCAGGGCCCTTCTGCCCTGTTTGAATGCCTGTCTGGGGTGCACTGCTTCACTGCACCCACTGTCAACCTTTCAAGTGAGTAACTTCTTGCAGGCAGATGGCTGTGTCCCCCAGATAAAACCCTGGTCTTTGAGCCCAGAGCCCCTCACTCTGGCCTCTCCAGGGCCCTGTGCCTGTTGGAATATGAGGATCCTCAGGGACAGCAGGATGCCTGCACCCAGAGATAGAATGGACATGGCGTGTGTTTGCAGTGCTCTTTGAAGGGAGTAAAAGCGGCAGGCTGGAAGGCTTGAGTGCTCATTTGTGGGATCAGCAAACCTGGTGACAGGGAGCAGAGTTGCCCATGGCTTCAGGCTGCTGCCGCACAGGACCACACCACAGGAACACCGGGTTCTGAGATGTGCTTGGGCCGTGGCTGTTGACCTAGCCTCCCTACGCTGGGTATACTGTGTCAGACTGTCAAAAAAGCAAAAGCATTTACATTAAAGCTCAGCATGCACCTACCTAGGACACTGGGATTGGAATGAGGCAGTAATAAGCAGCCAGTTTGAAACGTGATCCTTTATCATCTGCTGTGCACATCACAAATTGCCACTGAGAGTTTGCACGGGCATGTGTCAAAGGGAATCTGCAGGACTGAGGACTTCGCCCAGACTGCAACGCATGCTGGCCACTGCCGGGCCACTGCAGGGCCCTCACACTTCTGCCCCGGCACCCTGGGGGACTTTCTGGAGGACCTGTGAGATGAGAAGACTCTGGGTCCAGTCTCTGGCCTCTGCTGTTAGTAGCTGAAATAATCTTAGACAAATTTGAACTTTTCCAAGATCTGTTTCTCTAACCACGTTGTTTCCACACTTTACAAACAAGGTGCTTCCAGCTGTCACCACTGGCTAAAGGAGGGAGACTCTGGATTGGAGGACAGATGTGTGTCTCACCGGAGGTCTCTGTGGGGCACATCTGGGTCACGCAGCTTTCTGAGGAGGGAAGTGGAACCCAGGCCCTGCCTTCCCCACACCCCCCATACCACAGTTCACTTGTTCACCCTAGGGGGGTGTGCTTGCTCCTGCACGCAGGTATGTGAGTGCAATGAGCAGTCCCGCTTGCCGAGACCAGCAGGAGCCCTGTGCAAGCCACAGCTTTGAGGCACACACCTGAGGCACCTCCATTTAGACTCATACTGCACCATGAAAGTTACACGATGCAGTCCAAGGTCAGATATTTTAAGGAGCATTTTAACGAGCTGCCACCACTGTGTGTAATCCGTGAGGGCCTCAGCTACACTGTGCAGCTCATACAGCCTGAATCACTTACACCACAAATGAAGTAAAAATCAAATCATATGCTAAAGGACAACAGCTAATGAGTGTTTGGACTGGAAATAACTCTTAGAACCATAAATACCATAACCAGGAAAAACTGCACATGTAGACAATGATAAAAGCTGCTTCTGATTGTATAAGCCAGGAGACAACTTTGGGTATTTTCCCACATAAAAAGGATTTATTTAGGAGTAGACAGGTGGAGGTAGGTGGAGAGGTGGACACTGTGATACTGAAGTTTGAATCAGCATTTAGCATGAAAACCTGTTGCTCTGTTTGGTTCTGAAGCACTCCTCAGACCCACCATCCTGGCCTAGGGGATGTGATGACCAGAGCAAGCCCTGGCATGTCCAGATGCATAAGGTCCTTGGTGTGCCTGCTGACCTGGTGTGTTCCCCACCAGCAGGAGCCAGGGAGTCTTTCAGGACAGCGCAGCCTGTTCCTGAATGGTGGGAGGAAGGTGGTTTGCTAACTCCCGAGGTGCAGGTGCTGCTGCTGCCTTTCTCACTATAGACTTCAAGTTGTGACTGCCAGGGGCCTTCCAGGAAATGCACATGTCACCCTTCCAGCTTCCTCCAGATACCAGCAGCCACCCTGCTTGTGAGCATCAAAGCTGGCAGGGTAGCCTGGGATCAGCTCAGGGGCACAGAGCCAAGTGCTATGGCCCTGCCCCACCTCTCCTTTCTGTCGGTGTGGCCTGGGCTCAGGCATTCGGGCTGCAGCATGCGGCCTCCTCCCTCCCCTGCTGGCCTTTCTGCTCCCCCAGCTGCAGCACAGCCACTTTCCCTGTCCTCTCCCAGGACCTATTTCTCTGGGGTTCTGGACGACCTGTCATAGGCAGACCCCAACAGGGTGACCGAGGGCTTCTTGGGGGCCCTGATCCAATGGCTGAGCTGTGACTGAAAAGATTCACCTGCACCCCTTCCTCCTGTCCTCAGGCTGGAGGGAGGTGCATCCTGATGAACCCAGAAGTCAAAAGTGCACCTGAACTCCGGACGTTCCACTCAGTAACACAGTACCCTAGGAACTGAGCTTGTGCCCTGGTCATCGTGGGCTAGTGGAAAGCTTCCATCCCTGCCTGGCCCAGCCAGTGCCTGACCCACGGACCCAGGGCCACACCAGGCTCAGCTGGCCAGCTGTGTGAGGGTTCAGGGATCCACCTCACAAGCTTATTCCCATGTGTGCCCCCTACAGTCCCTGAAAACGATAGCAGCAACCCAGAAACCCGCCCTGGAGACCTCACCTCCCTCCAGCCCCAGACTTACCGGGGTCCTTCCCCTGGCATCTTCTCTACCTTCAGCTTAGCACAGTCCTCGTCTCCTGTCCAGCCGGCTCAGTAGTTGCAGACGAGGCCCCTGTCTGCCACCTGGGGCAACGTGCGCCTGCAGCCCTCGTCAGTCCCCTCACTCTCCAATGACACAGTGCATTTGGGGAGGACACCAGGCTCATCTCTGCCTTCTTACATGCCCAAAATAATGGACTTCTCAGGCCCATAGCATGCACACACACACACACACACAGGCACACAAACGTGCACACAGTTCTCTCTCACACACCCCAGCGTTGCCTGGCTACGCCCTGCCGACTTCCTCAGAGTTCAGCTTGGCCACCCCTGCTGCCCATGTGGCTCTCTCTCATGTATGACCTGCCCACTGCCACCGTTCTTTGATGCCCAAGTCCCACCTGGCCATGGTGGAGCAACCCAAGCAGGATACGTGTGGAAATCACTTTGACAAGAAGTGTGCTAGAGCCATGCAAGGTGAGCCGGACAGGTCTCATAAGAAAACCTTGCATATAGGGAAAGGGGCATTTCTGGGTAGGAAAGTGACAAGATCGCACTGTTCTCTCACAGCAAATTACAGAATCAAAGCCCTATCATCAGCTGTCCATGTACATTGCCTTTGGAGCTTGGCAGCATTATTCAAAAGTTCGTGAAAGAATAATTGAGCTGCAGGGTCCAACATTCTTCCGAATGGAGAATTACCCTCCCAGACAATACCAAGAGGCAGCACTGCAGTAGTTGCCCTGGCATCCCTCAGCATGGTTACTGTCAAAAAAGGGAAGACAAAGAAAAAATAAGAATGAACAGGCATTGGTGAGGAGGTCAAATGGCACAGCTGCCATGGAAGATGGTACCGAGGCGCTCAGAAAATTAGATGAGGCTCTCCCTTAGCCCAGAAGCCACACCTCAGGGCAGAGTCCAGGGAATTGGAAGGTGTTTGCCTTCCTGGGCACATAGCAGCTTCAGGCTCAGCAGGTGGTATGTGAAAGCCCAAGACAGGCGACTGTTAAGCAACCACGAGATTTTTGTGCACAGTGAGCTCCTATTCAGCCTTGAGGAGGCAGGAAGTCCCAGCAAATGCTGCGACACGGATGAAACATGGAGACGTTGTGCTGAGTGGAGCACCCAGTACCCGAGAGACAGGTGCCACTGCCTCAGGGACACAGAGGGCTGGAATCATGGAGAAGGAAGTGGAGTGGTGGTGGCCAGGAGCAGGGAGCCGCTGTTCCAAACGTCACTTGGCCACTGCCCCCTACAGGAGCTCTAGGGGAGCCCCTCCACCCCTCCGTGGATGTGCACCAAGTGCCCACCTCTGCTGGGTGAGGTGTGGGCACACAGTCCACAGCCTGGGTGTGGGTGAGGAGAGGGCTGATGCAGCCAAGATGCCACAGAGCAAGGGGGTGGGGCACAGAGGAAGGGGTGAGGCAGGAGCGGAGCATGGGCTGGGCAGGAGGTGTGGCGAAGGTCAGAGGTCAGACTGGGACTGGGGTGCCTGGGGGTGGGGCTGGGGGTGGCTCCAGCCTCAGCCTGCACAGTGGGATCATGGGGGTCTAAGTGCACTCAGTCCTGGCCACCCAGTGCTGCACACGATTGCCCCTGAACAGTGTGGATCCTGTGATTGGGAGCTGAACAAGGCTGCTTAGTCCTCGCCCCCGTCCCCTTCAGTGCCATCACAGGAGCTCTGGGGTTGCTGGGTCCCTGGAGGCTGCCCAGTGACCTTAAATTGGGTGTCCTAAATGACTGCTCAGGGCTTCTGCTCAAGTGTTCTAGCAAGAGATGAGAGCCGCATGAACTTTTCTGACTCAGCTTCCGGAGTCTGCTGATGCCGCTGCTCCAGGGTCCTGAGCCACCCAGACTCAAGTGAGGGCACAGAAGCCGCCTCTCTCCGTCTCTCCTGGATGCGTGGAGCCCCAATATGAGACCAGTTTGGTGGTGGAACAGGAATACTGTGCCCACCTTCAGAAAGTAAAATTGGACACAAAACCCCGGAAAGTAAATACCCAATTTTTCGCTCCACACACAGCAGGCTTCTGGTCACAAATGCATGAGGGACACAGCCCCTTCTCGCTGGAAAATTGCAGGGGTCCATTTTACACAGAGGCCTTCCCCAGTCTTCATGATTTCTCACTGCCAGTGTGAACCCATCCGGGTGCACAGAAAGTGTGCCCTGGAGCACAGGGAGTATGCCCCAAGTGTGTCCTGGAGCATGGGAAGTGTGTACCAGTGGACAGGAAGTATGCCCTGGAACATGGGAAGTGTGCCCTGGAGCACAGGAAGTATGCCCCAAGACACAGGAAGTGTGTCCTGGAGTATGGGAAGTGTGTCCTGGTGCACAGGAAGTGTGCCATGCAGCATGTCCTGAAGCACAGGAAGTATGTCCCAATGGGCAGGAAGTGTGTCCCAGTGCACAGGAAATGTGCCATGGAGCATGTCCTGGAGCACAGGAAGTGTGTTCCAGTGGGTTGGAAGTGTGTTCTGGTACACAGGAAGTGTGCTATGAAGCATGTCCAGAAGCACAGGAAGTGTGTCCCAGTGGGTAAGAAGCATGTCCTGGTGTATAGGAAATGTGCCCTGGAGCATGGCACTGCCCTGGGTCCTGAAGTCAGAGCCCAACAGGCCTGGGTCCCCAGTGCCAAGGCTGTACACTATGCATTGCCCTTGGCAGAGGAAACCCTGTGCTTTGGGATCTTACACCCAGGATTTTTTTTTAGCTTTCTCTCTCATGTTTTCACTGAGATGTTGGAAGGGATGGGGAGCAGTCAGAGGTTCTGGATCTTCACAGGTCTTGGGTAACTGGACCCAGGGCTTTTGCCTGTTCTCTTCCTCCCCTTGGTTCTGTCCTTTGGCCTGGCAACATCTCCTTGAAAGAAGGAGCCCTGGAAACTTGTGTGCATGGATAGGGCACACGAGCTTCCAAGGCTTCAGACACAGTGCTGCAAAGACTCAGCAAAGGACAGGCATAGCCGGCTGAGTTCCAAGCAGAACATGTGGCCCTTTTCCCCACTTACTTGAGTGTGGCAGGAAGTACTGACCATCTCCTGGCTCCCAGATGGCTGCTGTTGCCCCAAGCATCATATCTAGGGTCAAAGCAAGAAGTGGGAAGGTAGGCAGCTCTGGCTCAGAGACCTCTGTGGCCAGAACAAGCTCATGGGGCTGCCCCTGGTTATGAAGCAGAGTGGAGCAAGGACAAGGGTTTAAGTTTTCTGGGCTCAGGTGAAGGTAGGGGAGCCGAAGGCTCTGCTTCCCTCAGATGCCAAGGGCACTCCCACCCTCCACACAGTCTTGGTGTCACCTGTGCCATGCCAGCTGAGGGTGGGGGATGGAGCTGACCCCCAATGGGGACCAGGCCCTGGTAGGGCTCACAGGGCTGCAGACTGAAACACCAGGGACATCATCCAGGGGCTCCTCCATGAGACAGCTGGGCCCGACTCACGTGTGTCCCCAAGCATTCTGTGCTAGAAGGTGAGCCACCTGTCCCCATGCTATAGCCTGGACCTTCACACCCTTAATCCTCAAGGCAGGAGCTCCTTGTGAGTTTCCAGATGCCTCTTGATGTAACATTGAGTCCAGTTAGACCAGGGCCCCAGCCTGTCCCTGACTTGCTGAAGGCCAGTGCAAGAGTATTTAGAGATGACCCACTTGATCCCCAGTCCTTTGTGGGGAGGACAGTCACCTTGGTGCCATCCCTGCCCTGCCTATGTCTCAGGACAGGCTGGTTTGTAGGCTGAATCCATTTCCTCCAATACCCAGACCATCCAGCTCTGTGTTGAGTGAAGGCCAGGAGGCCAGGAAAGTCACCTGGGAGGACACAATCAGGGCAGCTCTGTTCACTGCCTTCCTTGAGGATTCCAGCATGACCTCCCTGTCAGACGATTGCTGCACCTGAAATAAACACATCAAGGAACCACGAAGCCAGGGATTTCTTTGGGCAGAGCCAGGATCAGATCCTGGCCCTTGGACTGTACTTTCCCAACACATACAAAAGGAGTAAGATGACCCCACCACTGTTGAGGGTGATGAGATTGTTCTGGGTACATGATGATGGCCTGGTAAGTGAGGTGGTTACTGCTTCCTGTTCAGAAACTATGGAGTGAATGGCTGATCTGAGCAGCAAAAAAAGCTTCCCTATCACCTTTTCACGTGGGTCTCAGTGTGCTTGTCTATTTCTGCCAAGAAGCCAGCTGGCTGCTGCCAGGCTTGCACTCAGTCTGTGAGTTGGTCAAAAGCATTGCCATCCTAGTGCTAAGACATTTTCCATCCACAAATGTGGATATCTCCCCATCTACTTAGCTCTCCTGCCGCTTCCAATGGTGTCTGGCAGTTTTCAGCTTACGAATGTTTCAGTTCCTTGATTAAATGTATTGCTAACTTTATTCTTTGTGATACTAAAAGGGGTTTTCTGTGGTAGAATAAGTGAAAGTTTTGGCATTGGCCAGCCCAAGCATGATGGTTCCTTAGCAGATCTGTAGCCTTGAGCCAGGCACTGATTTCTCTCAGTCTGTTTTCTTGTCTGAGAGAGTCACCTATGGAAACAATGTTCCAATGTTGAAGTGTTACCTTGTTATAATATTTCCTTCCCACAGTGTTTTAGTGTTAGTGTTATAATGCTGCAATGTTATGATATTGCTGCTTTAGCTTTTTTCCTTCTTTTAATATACTTAGAGTAAGATGATTTGACATGTAGGACATCTTATCTTGACATGAAGTCACAATGGCCCCAGCAGAGTTTGGGGGATTCCGTTTACCACTGTACTATAGATGTTTAAAATATCTTCTCATCCTTATTTTTATGAGTTGATCAAATTTTTATTCATTTCTTCTTCTCAAGTCTTACCCACTGCTACCCCCCCACACACACACTACTAACAAGCCTTGTTTGGCTTTCGTCAGTCTGGACCCAGCCTTAGTGGATTTATTAAATTCTGTTGCCTCTTCGAAGCATCGCTAACATGATTCACTTCATTTGCTATCTGGCTCTAGCTTGTATTTGCATAGAAGCATGGAATTTTACCTGATAGCACTGATTCCAGGCTCTGTAAATCAAATGAGTTTATTCCTCTCTTTTAATTCAGTGATTTTTTTAAATGGTGAAGAGGTGCTTCATGTCTAGGACAGGACAGGGTTGGCCCAGCTGGGAAGGGGCAACCTGCTCTCCTCTTGTGCCCTGAGCCTGTACCAAGCCAACAGGGCGGTGAAACCTGATGGTCTGGCAAAAGCAAAATCTCCTCAAGAGACATTAAATGTCTGCCCCAGAGTTAAAGAGATGAGATTTTAGACAATGCTGGGACCACTGCTGGTAAAAAGAGATCCAGACTGGTGAATAATCTCAGCCAAGCTGGAAGAACAGAATTTAGCTGCTAACCCCAGCTGCCCCACTGCCTGCCACTCTCCGCCTGCCACCCAGGAAAGGCTGCACCTCTTGCAGAGCACCAGGGCAAGGGCCACTCCGTCCATACTGCCTTCTGCACACAGCCTTTGCAGGACACCGGGATCCAGGCCCTCCTTACCTCCCTTTCATCCAGGGGTGTGCCCCCACCACGCTTTACAGTGCCTGAGGGAGCTGAACTCACAGTGCCCAGGAGGAGTCGATTTCACAGTGAGGACCTGAGCTCCAGGTTGCCCCCCTCACTCAGGCATGACCCTGACCAACAGGAGCAAAGAGCCACATACATGGAAGGAGAAAGAGATCCCCAAAGATCAACAAGCACAGAAAAGAAATGGGTACCCTTAGAAAAAGAAACCTGCCCATCTGTCCACCTGGGTAAACAGTGCCCCTGAGCATTTCACCCAGTGTGTCTGTGTGTTTGTGTGTGCTTTGCTCTGAGCACTGTATGTCTACCCACTGTATTACAACCCTCGAAGCAGTTGTTCCATCAAGACCTGAAGGCTGCACTTGTGGGGTCTGTGTGTCATCTGGGGAGCGCTGACTGGGCTCACACTCAGGTCTAGGCCACATCCTTGTGGGTGTGAGATGCTGGCAGCAGAGCTGAGGAAGGCTTTCCTATGGGCCGGCAGGACCCTGGGCCCCACTCTGAGGCTTCTGCTGGTGCTGACACTAGCATGCACGTGTCCCAGTCGGTTTGCTCTGTGATGGGCAGCCATAGGTGCCCAGAAGTGGTGGTGGTGGTGACAGCCACCCACCCACCCACCAGGCAGGAGCCTTGTGTTGAGAGTTAGCAGGGATGCCACACTGGTGTCCCATCTGGGGAGCTTCGTGCACCAGAGTGAACCAAGCTGGTGCCCAGGTGTAAACCTTGGGTTCCCATCTCCACAGCGCCACTTCCAGCTGGCACCTAAGCTTCTGCCTAGGGCTCATCCCACCCTGGGTGAGCTGCCAGGACAGAGGGTGACCATCCCCTGGAAAGCCTGGGCCACTGATGGGCAGAGCTCGTGGACAAAGCTGCATCACCCTGCACCTCATGCATCATCACCACAGGCCCTGAAGATGGAGCCTGTGGCCTGCAGCAGGGCCTGGCCTGGTACCCTTCTGCCCTCCCTCAAGTCCCTGCATGGGCTTCCCTCAAGTCCCTGCACCATCTCCTGGTCTGCTGCTGCACACCAATGGATTCTGCCAACCACGGACCAAAGCACCCAGAAAACCTCAGAAAGAGTTCTTCTTGTCTTCATTCCTTGAGCAAGATGGCAGCTACTTCAAGCACAGCCTCGAGTCAATGGAAGCCCTCAGAGACGTGCTAGGCTTCATGAACACTGTCCTCCTCCAAGGACAGGGGCGTCCAGACTAGGGCATCCACAGCAGTCCTGGAAGCAGCTTCCCCTTCCCCTGCAGTCCCCAGGGAGTGTGGTGCCCTCTTGGGCCATGCACAGGTGCAGGAAGTGAGCCATGTGTGAATTCTGACCAGGGAAGGCATGGAGTAAGGGTCCCTCTGTCCCAAGAGGGGGTGTGTCCCTGGGGAATGTCCTCAACATGCACAGCTGTGCTGAGTCAGGGTGTCCTTGTCTGGTCAGGACAAGTTGCACCGATTCAGTGTCAAGGCTGGGGAGAGCCCCTCAGTCCCCTCCCAGCAAGACCTTCCTGCAGACCACTGGGGGAAGAAGGTGATTATGAAGCAATCACTTCTCAGACCCAGCAGCTCATTTGATGACTTAAGAATAGAGTTCTTCCATGGATATTCCATCCAAATCTTTCTCAGGAATATGCTGGTTCACTCTCCAGGTCAAACATAAACCACCATGGGGACTTGGCAATTTGGCCTCCAGCTGGGCAGTGTGTGACCCATGAGATCCTCTCTGTTGCAGGGCTAAAGTGCAAGGGCCCCTAAGGTAAGGTAGGAGTGCACCCCAATGTATCTGAAAGACCTGTTCACAGCAGTCCTGTCTCCCTGTTTGTATTTACTCCACCTTAAGCTTTGACAATATGTGGTCTTTAATGGAAATGAACTTTAACAAAATCATATCCTGTGGTTATTAAGATGCCACAGCAGGATGCTTGCATGGTCAGCATTAGGGCTAGGTCTTGCAGCCTCATCTCTGCTAGTGAGCACCCAGCACCTTCCCGGCACTGTGCACAAGGGATGAAGCTGGGAAGGAGCCGTTCACCTGGTGTCTGGGTGTGAAGGATCAGTGGAGCCACATCATCTAACCGAGGAGATGGGGAGAGGGCTAAGAGGAGGGAGCTGGGTGTCCCATCCCCACCACACACAGTGACACCCAGGCAAGCTGTGAGTTCCACCAGCAGGCCGCAGCAGTGTGATTCAGCATCCAGGTGGTAAAAAATAGCCCAGGACTCCCGCCTCTGCTCCTGCTGGCCAGGAGATGGTCCTGGCTCTACAGACCTTCTTCCTCTGCGAGGGACTCTGCCCATGCATGCTGAGGTTTTGGACGGGGCCGCTTCTGGATCTGACAAGCCAGGTCTACAAGGTGCAAAGCTACCATCCAGTCCCCAGAAGCCACAGAGTCTGAGACCCACAGACCTAGCATGTGGGGCAGGAGCAGTGTCAGCATAAGTGTCTGCTGCCCAGAGTGTCCACTCTGGGCCTCTCAAAAGCTGAGCACTGTGGAGCCCTGGGAAGGGGTTCTGGGAAGAAGGCTTGGAAGGGGGTGGCCAGCCATGGCCTCATCCAGTCACTGCCATGGGCAACTGGGCATAGCTTGCTGGGTTCGGGACAGGAGCAGCTTTTTGGGGACCACCCGAGGTGGGGGCCTTTGGGCTCACCCCACCACCTGGCTGCCAGCACCCATGGGGCACTGCAGCCATCAGTGCTGCTCAGGCCCCATCTTCCTCCTTACCCCTCAGTGTCAGTTTGTCGTGTGAGCAGGGGTCTCGGAAGAGGCTGCGCAGGGCCCACTGAGACTCCTGTGACTGAAGCTGTCCCAGACCATCTCTGCATTCACAGCTGTGGGTACTGAGCTTGACTCTGCCACTGCCCGCAGACAGGGACTAGTGGGGCAGCTTGGGGGGGTGCCCACTGCTGCTGCAGGACACCCAAGGACAGCAGAACCCTTCCTGCTGGAGACAGAAAAGCAGGACAAAGAAACTGAGATAGAACATGACTCGGACTTTAATCAGGAAGCAATTCTGCTGTCTGCTGTCTCGCAGAGGGACCCAGAGAGCTAAGTGAACTAAGCCAGACACAGAGAGGTGGACCCTTCACTGCTGCACCGGGTGCATGGGGTCCTCAGCTCTCCAAACACAAGGTGAAGCAGCAGCGAGGGTGCGGGTGCTCAGGGTTGGGGGAACACACAGAGGGCAGTGCTGCAGCCCAAGGGATGGGAGGGTGGGTGATGATGCAAGATGGCAGACGTGTTCATCTGGTCACAGTAGCGTTTTCCTCTCATCTGGACTCACCCAATAGCAGCGTGTGTCATGCCCTCAGTAGACACGAGGCGATGGGTTTTGTAGAGTGAGTGGCAGGGGGCAGAGGCCAGCAGGGATGGGTGTGGCATCCGATTCCCTGGCTAGGACTCAGGACGGGCTCCGCTTGCCCAGAATCCATGGCTCAGAGAGCCCCAGAGGACCCAGGCAGGGCAGCCGGTGTCTCTGTGGGACGCACCCTCAGCAGGCACAGGAGAGCCGGGGTCCAGGGCAGCAGCTGCAGACAGGACTGGGGACACAAGAACTCCAGGGGCACTCAGTGGGGTCTCCAAAGCAAAACCAAAACCAAGGACAGTGACAAGGAAACAAGGGGAAAAGACATGCAACAGAGGTGAAAAGGGCTTGAGATCAACACCAAAGGCATACACAGGGCAGGTGGAAAATGAATATCAAAGGGGATAATATTTAGATGTCAGAGCATTTAAAAGCTCCTGTGAAGAAAAAAGTGGGCGAAATAAAAGAGATTTAAAATAAATGTTGAAATGAACAAACAGAAGCCTAGAGCCAGCAAAATTAAAAGGAAAGCCTGGAAGTTAAAGATTGTACGTTAAAGCAAAAATAAAATTCAAATGAGCATGCAAAGTTAAAATGGGACTAGAAATTGGAAATAAATATAGTTCTTTAAAAAGATTTTTAAAAAGATGAAATTTCACCAGCGCCTACTCCACCTCCCTGCCGCTCCCAGACCAGAACAGTCACGGTGGGGCGGGGGAGGGGGGGAGGCTGGAGCTGGGACCGCACTGAGCTGGTCTGGGAGATGCTTACCCGGATTCCCAAGCATCGTGGGCTAAGGCCATGTGATCCGTGGGGAGGCCACAACCAGCGTGCAGATCTTTCTGCAATGAGCACTGTATCCTGCGCAGCTGCCCGGTGCTCAGGGTTGAGGGCACACACAGGGTGGTGGGTCTGTCCCATTTAGGCTCTGGAGGCGTTCAGCACACGTACATGCATGATGGGGTGTGTGTGTGTGTGTTTGTGTGTGTGTCAAGTATTTGTTGTTAAAGGGAGCTCCAACTCCCTTGAACTGTTTTTTTTTCTTCCTTTTTGCACCTCCACTTATTCGGAGGATATTTTTTTATATCATTATGTCACTCTTAAAAATTTAATATGAATTTCTTATAATGCAAATTCTAGAGTTGATATTGTTTTCATCCTTTTCCTCAATAAAGATCTTATAATCCTTTCCTACATCACTGATCATATTTCTTTCTAATCTTTCTTCCTTTTAAATCATCCCCTTGCTGTCATTATTGTTGCTGTTTCCTATTATCAATGCTTCTAGAATGTCACCAATGTTCTACTCTTGCTTTCCGTCCTGTGTGTCATATTTACTTACTGTGATCAGTTTCTTTGTGTCTAGAGAGCATCCTTTAGTAACCCTTTCATGAAGCTCTGGTAGTGATTCATTCTCCCAGGCTTTGGACAAAAGTCTTTTGTTCTTACTGTTGCATGATAGCTTAGGTATAAAATTCCAGGTTCAAAGTGCTTCAGAAACTTTGAAATTATTTTTATTTTACTATGGTTTCTGTTGTTGAAAAACTTACTGTTGGTCTTCTTTTTCCTGTGGGTAATCTAATTTTTTCCTCTGGTTTGGATTACGGTTTTGTGTTGAGTGGTCTCTGTAGGACATGGAGGAGAGGGGTAGCTTTTCCTCACCAGCTGCCCTGTGAATCTCAGTCTGCAGGTTCACAGCTCCTGAAGGGTCTGACACACCCCCCTAACCCTTCAGACTTTGTCTGTCCCTGTGCTAACATCCTCCCCTTTCTCTGAATCCCCAGTCTTCCTACTGGTGCTTCTGTTTTCATCTAAGGCACATTCCGGTTTCCGTCTCCCAGCCATGCATCTCCAGGTCCCATCTCACACTGAGTGTGCCGTGGTGTTTCTGTTCTGTGCTGGCCTCCTCAGACATTCGTCTGCTTATTAGTTCATCACCATGTTCTGCTTTTACTGTTGTGTTTATGTGAGGAAATTCCAGGGCCGCATGACGTACCAGGCCTTGCAGAGCCCCACAGCTGGCTGCGCCTCACTGCCTGCAGCCCAGGGTTCCAGCTGGCACTTTCACTGCAGTAAGGACTCTGAGCTCCCATGTTCCTGTGGGGGTCTCAGCTCTGTGTTCCTTTTAGGGCCTCATCTCCCCCTCTAGGTGGCCACTGAAGCCCAGGCTCCTTCCCTGAGGCTATGTCAGCATTGCCTGGGCTTCGAAACTCTGCTTCCCGCCCTCCTTCACCTTCCCCGTCAGGGTCCTTGCCCCCTTCTGCCCTCGGCTCTGCCTTTAGAAAACCCTCTGCTGTAACACAGGCATGCAAGGCTCAGAAGAATTGTGTCACTTGGCAGCATTTAAAGTGGTTCCTCCTGAAAATACAAAAGGTGGCAATGCCAGGTTTCAGCAGATGGATGCAGGCAAGGGACTCATGCAGTCTGCCTGGCCCTGAGTACCCACCTGTGCTGGCGCCCTGAGCCATGGCCCTCATGACTTGAGGCTCACTGCCCAGGAGCACCCCGGGCTCAGGAGGGACAGGTGGAGCTGAGCTCCTGGAGGCTGGGCACATCCTTGGCAGGCAGAACAGGGCATTCCAGGGCTGAGTCCTGTTCAGGGACCCACAGGGACATGCAGAGCTCAGCCCCTGGGCCCCTGGGAATCAGAGGATTCAGAGGAGCCGAGGGGCTGGGACACTGCTGAAGCGGGGCTGGGGCTGCTCCTTGGCTGCATGCTTGCGGGTACAGATTCACAGTTGAGGGGATTGTGCAAGTCTTGCAGGAAAACTGTGTGAGCAGCATGTCTGATTTGCCACTTATCACTTCCTGGGGCTTAGCTGACCCTGCAGGAAAAGAAAGACCCAATGCACTGGAAGCTCAGTTCCTGTGAGGCTGCAGACAGCAGGTACCCAGGCGCTGCCCAGGCCCCAGCCTGGAGCCTGGAGCTCTGAGTCACAGCCCAGCGCTGTCAAAGGTGACTCATGCCATCTCCTCACTGGAGTCCGTCTCAGCTCTTCACTCTTAAAAACAGGCCTGTAGAACACAGGAATTTGCCAGGAAAAAACCGGCTCCTGCTGCTGGCCATGAGGACTGCCCCACTGCAGGCCCTGGCTGCCCCTCAGTTGGATCGCAGATACACCCTGGGGACAGTGGCTCCCGCCCTGCAAAGCCCTGACCTTCACCAGGCCTGGGAAACCATGGCAGGTGCACAAGGGATGCTGCAAAATGAATCTGCGATTTGAGCAGTGGAGGACAGTGTGGAAAGTGACTCACATCACATTGTCTCCTCAGTGAGACACTAATGAACTAACTTCAGCTGCTGGTTTTTTTGTTTCTCAGGCTGAGCGGAGTTTTTCCCAAGAAGGTCCATGAAGGCAACTGAGAGGTTATTGGGCTCTGATTAGAAGGCAGCGGGTCGCAAGGTTGTGCATGTGTTTCTGGGTCTTTGTGGCAGAGAAATGGGAGTGGGGGTAGACGTACTACCTGTGGGAAGCCTGCTGTGTCTTTATGCTCTCAGTTCATTTCAGATCTGAGGTGCAGTGAAATCCGCAGATGGGGAAAGCTCCCTACACATTGTGCTCTGCGGCTGCTGGACAGACCTGTTGGTGCACCCGGGCGCCCCTGTGTGTGGTGCAGGGCATGGACCAGGCTTCACATGCTCTGAGCACACACAGCCCTGGGCCACAACCCAGCCTGCATGTCTCTAATAGACCAGCAGTGACACGCAGGGGCAGCAGCCACGGCTGTGATGTGGAGGATGAGAGTGCCCGCCTCTGTCTTCCTATGAGATAGAGAGCAGTGGCCCCGGGGCCCGGTCTGCACCATGAGGCTACTGCTGAGGCCACCTGTGCAGGGCCCTTTGCTCTGGGTAATTTTCATTCCCTGCAACTCTTTCTGCTTGGTGGGTTTCTCTGTCTCTCTCCCTGTCCCTGTTCCTCCAACTCCTTACACATGTGTACACCCCTCACCATCACCACCACAAACAAAAGATGCATTTGCTAACTGATGTCATCAAGCAGCCACTGATTTTAGTGAAAATTGGGGAATACGCGCTAATAACCCAGTTAGCAACCAGCCCGGGGGGCCAGGCACTTAGGGGAGCAGATCACACTGCTGGGTCTCGTTTCCTCATCATACTGTGTTTTTCTGACTCTAAGACATGCATTTTTCTCATGTTTATAAAAATTTCCAAATTCTTAAATAAGGATGCAGCTCATAATCAACAGTCACTTCTGACACTCAATGAAATATGGTAAGGTTTTCCCTGAGAACATTTTTATATATGTTGGTAAATCTAGGTTACAATTAACTGTGTGAAACACTAATTATAACCACTGTGGGCTTAAATATGTGTCTTTAACATCTATATGTTTCTACTAGCATAAAATTATGTATATTATTATTTAAAGTAGATTTAAACTGGCAATATTTGTATGTAATTTTTGCATTGCTGAATGAAACCCAGGGCCTCACACATGTGCTAGCCAAGCCTTCCACTGCTGAGTGATGCCCCCCACACCCCTATATACATTAAAACAGGGACAGGAATACTACATTGGGAGATTGCAGTCAGAATTAATGTGCCTTAAAGGTCTTGTATTTTCTTCCAGAAGAAGTAGAAAGTACTTTATGCAAACCTGTGTCCCAGGCTTGTGTTTTGAGGAAAATTATCTTCCCACTGCGGTATACACATGCAACATAAAGTCAGCCGTGCTGATCCTTTGCATGCCAAGTTCCGTGGCATTACATTCACCCCCACTGTGCACAGTGCCAGCTGCCGCTCTCTCTCTTCCCAGACTGATCTCAAACCCTTGAACATGGGCTCCCACCTCCCTCACCTGTGACCACCGCCTCTCACTCTCCATCTCCGTCTCTGACCCTGGATGTGTCATGCAGAAGCCAGTCGCGCAGCATTTGTCCTACCCGTGAGCGCGTTTGCAGAGTTCCCCCTCTGACAGCACTGGGAGGTTTCCCTCCTTCCTTCCTTCTCTCCCTCCTTCCTTCCTTCCTTCTCTCCCTCCCTCCTTCCCAGGCTGCTGTGGCCAGCTGCTCTCAATGCACACCTGCTTGTCCTCACCTCTTCTGCGGTGCCCTCTGGTGTCCCTGTCCTTTGGGTATTCCTCTCTCCGTGACCCCTCTGGGTGCGGTTGTCGACTCCCGAAGATCCTGGCGTGTTTTCCACTTAGCTGGTCTGGACGCTTCCAGCAAGGCACCCCGAGTGGTTGTTAAAATGTGTTTCCTGTGTGGTTATTCTGTCTGAAATAGTAGGGATGTATTTTAACAATTAAATAGTACACAGAAGAAAATGTATGCCTGTCACCTGGGTTCCTGGCAGAATGGCTTGTGTCCTCCACCTGCTGCCCAAGGCATCTCCTGCCTGCCTCCCCTTGGGTGGGGCCACTGTCCCCAGGCCCTGACTCTAGAGCCCCTACTGTACCCCAGGGTGCCCCTGCTCTGAAGGGTGAGAGCTGCTGGCTGAGAATCTGGGCTCTGTTCAGCCCGGGAGTACCCCCTGGCCTCCTTGGGGCTCAGCCACTCTACACCATCCCCACCTGGTCATTGTCATCCCTTCCTCTGCGCCCTCACGCCTCTCCTTCTGGTCTGCTCCCCTGTACCTGCAAGGTCACTGACCCCAGCGGGAGCTCAGCACTGTGCAGCTGGCCCAACCAGACTCCAGGCTCTGAGGCTCCAGGACCTCAGCAGGGCCTGTGTAATGGTTCTTGTGAAAACAAGCAGGACAACCTCGAAAGATGCTGGCCCAGGTCTCAGCCTTTGGGAAAAGCCCGCTGCTTCTTGGCCAAACATGACGATGACAATGATAACAACTTTGTCAGGACTGGCAACCTTAAACATCTGTGTCTGTTAAATTATTACAAATGTGTGACTAAAATTCGAGGAATGTTGTGACTGTCCCAGTGCTGTGATGACAACACTGTCACCTCTGTCCCAGCTTCCAACATCAAACCAGAGGAAGGAAAATACTTAGCACTGCTCTCAGGAGCAGGAGCTGCTCTTCTGCTTTGCACTTGGGCCCGCGGAGCCCTTGCACACTTTCCTGACTGTGTCTTTCTGAGTGTTTCTGCACAGCCTTCTTCCACTGCCCCTCTTGGCAGCGTTGCCCTTGGTGACAGGTGGCCAAGAGCAACAGATACAAGGTGGCTGTGAAGCCCTCACAGCCACTGCAATGGGAGCATTGCTCTGGGTGGAAACCAGGAGCAGGCTTCCTCCCATCAGTTTCTCTCTTCCCTGGTGAGCTGCTTCCGTGGTTTCCTCTGTCACCTTTTTCTGGAGTGTCTGTGAGCGACACATCCAGACAGGCAGCGCGTGAGGTAAACGCTCCAGCTCCCAGAAGCATGTGCTGCTGTCATTGTCCTGCTTCCTTCTGGCTTCTGTCCACTCCCACAACCTTGCTCAGGTTCCGAAGGGCTCCTGCTGCCCTCTGCAGCATTGCCTTTGTCCACACGGCAATCTGCGCGGCTGGAGCTGTGGTGCTGGCTGCTGTGGTCTCCACTGGGCTCCAGCCCAAAGGCACTGCCCACCCCCTGCTTCATCTACCACGGCTCTTTGAGACTCTCATTTTCATTACAGATTTTGCCCCACTTTTCTCTTACTTTAGGCAGTTCCCTCACTGATATTCTAACGAGGTCATGCTGAGGGTGGGAAGGTGATGCGTGACCGTGACCGGTCCTCCCCTCACAAAGGACAATGGGGCTTTGTCACCTCTGGGTCATCCTTGCTCTCACCTCAGTGCCACCTGCCTGTTCTGTTGTGAATTCAGATGTTGGTTCATTGTACCTCAACCTCTCCCCCATGCCTGAATTCATGGCTACCCTAAGCTGCATGCTGGCTATGGCTTCCCCGCACCTCCGGGCTCTGACAGTTTTCAGTCTGATTCCCAGCAACTTAATGTTTTGTCATGATTCCTCTTTCATCCGATGCACATCACATTCTTTTTGCTTTATTTCCAAGTGAATTTTTTTATTAAACATACCAACTTTTGCATTACTTGTGATTGTTACAGAAATGGTCTACAAGACACTGGTTGTTTGAAATTTGCTGATCCTCTGTGACCTTATGCCGGATGCATTTTTTAAAAGAAGTAGGGACAGGGGGAGGGGGATCTGTATCCTCTAATCATCGATGCTGAAATGTGTATGTGCTCTTTTGATCAAAACTCTTATTCTGTCTTTCCTATGTGAGGCCTGAGTGTGTCTTAATAGTCCAGTGTCTGAAGTTCCCTGTCTCGCTGTCTCTCACCTTGTGAATTTCCTCTCGCACAGTGCGAAGTGATGGCACACAGCGGAAGTGGATGCAGAGCCTCGAGGCACCCACCTGGCAACTGTGCCCCAGCTGGTCCCCTGCTCTGCACAGCCATGCTTCCTCCTCAAAGCAGGCCACCAGCTCATCTTTCCTTAAGATTCTGCTTACTTACTGATTTTCCATCTGTTTGTGTCCTTACACGTTGGGTACACTTCTGGACTACAGTTTGCCTTTACTGGCAATTTTAATTAATTTGTCCCTGTTGTGAAAGCTGATGTGTTTCTTTGTGACTGTTCTGTCCTGATTGGGGCAGGAACTGTTTCATTTATTTCCTGGTGCTTTTCACTGGGTCAAGGTTTCGCTTTTTGCTCAGTTGTCCTCATGTCCTCTCTCCTGGTGAGGGTGTGGATGGCTCTTTCCCTTCACTTGATCACCATCCCTGCGTTAGCACAGGGATCGCATCCCCCAATTAAATGCTGTTGTTTTCTGGGGCTCAGATTTTTAAGAATAAGCTTACAACTTAGACGTCTTGCAGAGCTTAGTGTCCACCTGCCTGCCACCCAGCGGAGACACCTTCATCTCCGGGAATCCCTCCCTCAGATACGCGTAGCTCAGGTTTCCCCGTGGTTCTCTCTATTACCTGTTGATGCTGTGTCTCTCAGAGGAGCCGACTCCCTCTGCTGTCCGCCCTGCTGTTTGTCCTTGAGGTCACCTGCACAACCCTCGGACCTTCCTTCCCTCTGTCTTCTGGCAGTTTTCCCAGAGGCCGTCCTGTCTTCTGCTGTCCCCAGGTCTCTGATCCTCGTGAAGGTACCATTCCTCCGACAGGTATCCCATTTCTTCCCTGCACCACTCACCCCTCCCTGGGGTCCCGGACACATGGTTGAGCTTCTTACTCTGTAGCCCAGACTCTCAGCGAGCACTGCTCTCCTTCCTCCTCTATGAACCAGGCCTACCTCCCCGGTCTGTCTCCAGCTTACATTTCTTCAGCAATTGCTGTTCTGCCGTTTAATTATTTAGGTGATTTCTTTATATTTCAACAGAATTTGTTTCACTCATTGAAACACAGACTATTTTTGTGCATTGTTTCTGAGAGTTCCTTGTTATTGGCTCATCTTATAAAGAGTGGTTGAGCCTCCTGCTCTCTAACTGTATCTGAAGACCTTGGTGGCCACGGCTGTTACTGTTCTTTCCCACTGAGGGGCCCTCACTGCCTGGGATGCACCCAATCTGTCCGCAGTGGCCCGTCACTGTCAGCTCAGTGCTTGGTCTCACCCTGTGCTTCCATGTGGGGGTTTTTTGTTGCACAGCTTTGCTGCTACTTCTGCTGGCAACCTGGTCTCATCCTTCAGGGGATGCTGGAGTCCAGGGGTCCTCAGACAGCAGTCAGACATCAGCACTGGACCTAGTGGACCTCCTCAAAGCAGGCGTTCTGGGGCCCCTCTCCACCCTGAGGGAGAAACCCTGGGCCCATTGGTCCATGCTCACACTGTGCTGGTGACCTGATGCGCACGTCAATTTGAGCCCATTCCTTAAAGAACCTTAGCTGAGAGCAGAGGTTCGGTGTCAGTGCCCCATCGCAGCTCTCCCACAAGACTGTTCCCCCCAGCAACCTTCCAGAGGGTAGGGTAATCGCTGGAGATTTTTTCTTCAAACCAGCAATATCTCAAATCATACCTAATCTAGGGCCAAATTTTGCACAAGAGAATCTTTCAGAGCATAGATGGTACTGGGCATTTTTAATGCCCAAAGTAACATCCTGTTGTTCTGAATTTTCAAGATTCTTTTTAATCTCTGGAAGTTTGGAGTGTTTTTGAGCATGGTGAACATGGTTGCTTTATAATCTCTACCTGACAGTCGGTCAGCACACACAGTCATTGTGTATATAGTTTGTAATGCTTTCCTCAGTTTGCTTATTTCAGCTTATTCTTCATAGGCCTAGTGTTTGTCTTCATTTCTTTTTGATTCTGTAAAAATACCACATACTGGGCAGCCAGGAACAACAGAAATGTATTTCTCCTGGCCCTGGAGACCAAAGAGCCATCTGACTTGATGTCCAGGAGGGCCACTCTTTGCTTCTAAGGTGCTGCCTCACTCCTGCATCCTCCAGAGGGGCCACTGTGTCTCCACCTGGCAGAGGCAGAGAACAGAAAGCAAATAATTCACCCTTCCAGCCCCTAAAAAGGGTTCCAGTCCCACCTGATGGCCTCACCGCCTGATGCCATTTCTGTGGGGGCTAAATGCTGACCTGAGGTTGGAGGAACACACATTCAAAGCACAGCTGTGCTGTTTTCAACCCTCTGACCCCAAACTTGGGTTCCCTCTGACATCTATGGAGACTCTCTAGGCCTCTATTATGGGGGTTCTCAGTCTGAACACTGGGCTGCTCCAGGTCTTAGGTGTGAGAACTCCAAAGGTGTGGCCTCAGGCTTTCAGTCAGAGGTTCTTAGAGACAAGCCCCTTGGCCCTGCTCCAAAAGGCAGCTTCACCTGTGAGTGTTAGCGGGGAGAGCACCAGGCCGGCTTCTAGTCTCTCTCCCTCAGTGGACACTGACCAGACTTCCTGCCTGTCTAGCGCCAGCCTCGTCCCTTAGGTCTTTCACAGACAGAGCCCCCACGTGCTTACACTATGGTCGGTGTTGGTGTTAAGGACAGTGGTGGCTTCAATTGTACCAGGAGAGCTGTCATTCTTGGTGATGGTGGTGGCTATGGCTGTGGTGATGGTAGTGACTGTGGCCTAACTAGGATCATGGTCAGCAAGCTGTAAACTTTCTCAGTAAAGAGGCAACCAATAAATACTGCAGACTTCTTGTTCAACGTGGGTTTTGTCCTAAGTGTCAGACTGCCTGAGCAGTGAGGAAACTGCCATAGATACATGTGAATGAGTTACTGTGGATGTGATCTGATAAATTATTATTCATGGATGCTAGCATTTGAATTTTATGTCATTTTCATATGCCAAGAAATAGGCTTCTCTTCTTCAACCACTTGAACACAAAAATCACTCAGCTTGTGAGCTATTAGGTGTGTTTGGCCTGTGAGTCTAGTTCACCCAATCCTAGTGATATTGTTAGTGGTGGTGTTGGTGATAGAACCCTTGGCAATGGTAGTGATGGTAGTGATGGTGGTGATGGTGATGGATAATGGTATACTCATGGTTCTAATACTCTTAGTGTTAGTTGTGGTAGTGGTGGTGATGCTGGTACTGTCCCTGGTGTTGATAATGATAGGACCCTTGGTGGTAGTGGTAGTGGTGACAGTGGTGATGGTGGTAGTGATACTGATGGTGATGACAGTAATGATAGTGTTAGTACCACCTCTGCTGATGGCACTGTGTTGATGATGATATTTTTGGCACTGGTTGTGGAAAGAACAATGCTGCTGGTGGAGGAGATGGTAGCATGGTGGGGCTACTGGTAAAGGAACCACTTCCCTCCACATTTTCCCTAATAAATGGAACTAATACATGTAGAAATCAGATTTCTCAAAAAACTGAAACTAGAAATTCCATTGGACCCAGCTATCCCTCTTCTGGGTGTATTCCTGAAGGAATTAAAGACATCAGACTGTCCTGATTCATGTTTGTAGCAGCGCGACTCACAATACCTAAGCTCTGGAAACAGCCCAGAAGCCCATCAGCAGACAAATGGATACAGAAAATGTGGAATCTATGCACAAGGGAATTTTACTGAACCACAAAGGAAAATGAAATCACGTCATTTGTAAGAAAATAAATGGAACTTGAGACCATAGCACTAAGCAGAGTAAGGTGGAAACAGAAAGTTAAATATTGCATGATTCCACTTATATAAGAAACTTACAATATAAATAGATGGGTGAATAAAATAAAGGACAGATGGCAGGAAACGAGTTGGGGAAGGGTGGAGTTTAAGGGAGATAAAAGGATCAAAAATGATCAAGACATGTTTCATGCATTGTCAGTTCCCCAAACAGCACTACTCTGTATTGCAAGCGTGTAGTAATTCTTTAAAAATTGGAAATTTTTAAATCATTAAAAATAAACAGTATCAAATTAGGGCATGCTGTCTACATGGATTGAAATATGATGCTGCGCCCTGCACATGTGCATGCAAACATGCATTGATCAAAAACGTTTTTGAATGTTTAAGGAGATGGGGGAAGTGGAGACTCACGAAGCCTGGGATCACACTGTCTACTGCGCTTGTCTGCTCAGTAGGTCAGGTGAGGAATACACCAGACAGGGTCCCAACTGGACTGTGACTGTTCCCACTGCAGGAAGCACCAGGCTACCAGGAGGTTGGAGGATGACTTAGCATTTTGCAGTGATAATGTGTCATTTACGTGCTGAATAAGAACAACAGGTCTAGCTCTGAATGCTTCATTTACCATCTCCCTGCCAAATCACAGGCTTTTCTGTGTTTGTACTAAAGGAAATTTTTTATTGTTTTGATGAGACTTTGCAAAGCACTCTTTTCTTCAGCACTTGGGCCCTGGCGGAAACACGCACGTATCATTTGCTAACAGGAGGGAAGCATTGCTGTTTGCACAAAAGCTTGCCAGGGCGGGGGCTTGGAGGACCCCACACCTACTGCCCTCCCAATGCTTGGCCTAATGGAGCAGCGTGAGAAGGGATTACAGGTGTGGGGAGCAGTTGCTGACTGCCACACACCCCATGCCTGCCTCAGCCCACCTGCACCTAGTTAGACTTTCTTCTTTAGTTCTTGTCTCATTTTCCCCAGCCAGCTTCAGCCTGTGGGAGCCAGCCACTCCAGAGATAGTCTCTTAGTGAGACTTTTATCTTTGGTCCATGAAGCTCCTGGCCTCAAAGGACATGTGCTCATGTGCTGTTTGTAAGAGACTGCAACCCCGTGTAGAGGATCACTAGCCACAGCATGGCATTTCTCTTTGTGCCGGGTGTTGGGTGGAGGATGGTGAGTAGGAGAGAAAAGTTTACTATATCTATAGCTATTCACACGCTCAGAAAAAAAGGGAAAGTTTTGGTTCAACTTGTCTGCACTTCCTGATTGGTGCACTTCTTGGAAAATAATACCACCCACAACACTGATTCCCAAACCTCCCATTTCATGGTTCTCTGGTTCTTTTGTCAGAACAAAACAAATTGGCTACCAGGTAAAGAAAATGCAGCCTAATGGTTCATGCCAAATAGCTTCTGGCCAGGCAGACATGCCACAGACATAGGACTGGACCTGCAGGAGAGGCTGACATTCTTCACAGAGGCTGCTCCATGTGGCTGCCAGGGAGATGGAGCGGTAAATGGTTCCCATTAGACCAGATTCTAAAAGGACACTCAGCTACACAGAAGGCTCCACTAAGTAGAGTGTCAGGATCCTTCCATTTAATGGACAGAAAAAAGGCTCAGCCTGCAGTGTCTCCCAGAGGGGAGGGGGACTGGGCCTGCAGTGTCTCACAGAGGGCAGGGGGCTAGGCTTGCAGTATCTCACAGAGGAGAGAGGCCTGGGCCTGCAGTGTCTCACAGAGAGGAGGGGAGCTGGGCCTGCAGTGTCTCACAGAGGGGAGGGGGGCTGGGTCTGCAGTGTCTCACAGAGGGGAGGGGGGGCTGGGCCTGCAGTGTCTCATAGAAGAGAGGGGGCTGGGCCTGCAGTGTCTCACAGCAGAGGGAGGGCTGGGCCTGCAATGTCTCATATAAGCAACAATGGCTCAGTCTGAAGTCTTTTCTTTTGTCAGCAAGAAGCAGAAGCCATTTTCAGTGTTTTTCTGGCTAGCCAGTGCCATATCTGTGATGTCTGTGACCTCTGCACTGGCCCTCACAGGAAATGCTGTCTCCTTATTGCAAAAAAGCCCTTGAGGTTTTTTTCTTTCTAAGGCAATTTCATTCTCTCACTACCTTCCAGGTGAAGGCACTATTTTTACAATAATTCAGCTTTAAAAATTCAATCAGAATTAGTTGGGAATTACTTGAGTGTTAGAGACAACATCTGTCACTCCCCAACAAAGGAGAGCACCAAAGAGAGAGCCAGTGTCAAATGGTTAAATATTGTTCAACCAGGAA
The DNA here is from genome assembly GCA_004027295.1 of Dolichotis patagonum. NCBI lineage: Eukaryota > Metazoa > Chordata > Mammalia > Rodentia > Caviidae > Dolichotis > Dolichotis patagonum. The sequence goes on from PVJX010000330.1 coordinate 51,176, forward strand.
AAGAAATGGTGAGCTGACACCTGCATACTGAGAGAGAATCGCTGCCAGCCTGAGACCCTGCTCTCTGCCATGGCAAGGAGGCCGCAGTCACACACCAAGGCTTAGTCCCACACATCTCTCTGACTGCCAAATCTCTCTCCTGCTTGCATTTGGACCAAACACTGCTCATTTAGGGCCTGTGGAATGTGAGACACCCCAGGACCATGCCCCCAGCAGAATCCTGCAGTCACTGGGGCAGCCAGGAAACCTGCTTCCCAGCTGACAGGGAGAGAGTCCTCTCTGAGGACAGAGACTGGCACAGCTCGAATGCAATTTATCAATTAGTGAGGAGGAATCACTCTCCTGGGACCCAGGATATGCAGCCGTGTGGGCTGCATCCACTCCCTATAATCAAGCGGCTTATGCATTTGCAGGGAGGATTAATGACAGCTGCTTTGTGGTCTCCATTGTAAAATGTGTTGTCCATGCCACAGGATCCCCTCAAGCTGTGGCAGCCCCTGTGTACAGACAGCCCCATCCCTTCTCACAAAGCCAGCCAGTGCTTCCTGAGGTTACACCCGGGGTCCCTGATTGTCATCCCTGCAGAAGTCGTAGCCATGCCTCATAGGCGACGGGGAGGTCTGTGCCTTGGGTTTGTGTTGGTTCGTTGTCGATGGCTAGGAGCACAGCACCGAGGTAGGGAAGGGATGAAGAAGAGGGCGTTTGGCTCTGTCTGAGGCTGAGGAGCATCAGGGATGGAATTCTCATTGCAGAGTCCTGAGGGTGCTGTGTCACCTGGTGGACTGTGTGTCACACATGTGTCTGTATGTGTGTCCTAGTCTCTCCCTTTTCTTACAAAGCCACCAGGATTCAGTCCCGGGTGGCCATCCGGTGTCCTGTCCAACCCTAACCACCTACAGGCCCCATGTCTGGACACCATAGTCTGGTCAAGCCTCCTCCTCCTCCCTCTGAAAATTTACTTCTGCCCGAGTTCCAGGCAGAACATGACTCCCTGACCAAAGTGCCCGTGCACAGGAATCTGGGAGCAGGAGGCAAGGAAAGCAAATGGCACCCACCTAGCACGCCGATCTCTGCGGAGGATGCAGGCCACCACCCAGAGTGCCCCACTGAACATGTGCCTCACAGTTCTCATCTGTTCTGGCTGACAATACACCAGTCCTGCACGATTCTGACCAAAGCCCACCCCACCCCACCCCACCCCCCTGCTCTGTGGCTGCTACACCAGCAACCAAGAGGCTTTGTACTGGTGGTCAGGACTGTGAGTGCCAGGACATGGGCAATGGATGGGTGGTGTGGGCATCTGACCCACAGTTGCTAGTCCAGCCCAGGAAGGTGCCACCCACAGAGAGCCAGAGGAATGCACAAGCCAGTCCTGAGGTCCAAGCCGGATGCTACACGGGGAAACATGTCGGAGCAAATCAGGGCACTCAGTGCTCAGCACACTAGTGAGTTCTCTATGTACTAGTCAATACTCAGGGCACTAGTTAGATCTCCAATGTACTAGTCAATGCACCAGGCACTGGTTAGATTTGCATGCAGCAGTTAGCGCTCAGGACACTGGTTATATCTCCATGTGCCAGTCAGGACTCTGGGCACTGGTTAGGTCTCCATGTGCCAGTCAGTACTCTGGGCACTGGTTAGATCTCCATGTGTCAGTTAGAGCTCAGGGCACTGGTTAGATCTCCATGTAGCAGTTAGTGCTCAGGGCAATGGTTAGATCTCTATGCACCATTCAGTGCTCAGGGCACTGGTTAGATCTCCATGCGCCAGTCAGTGCTCAGAGCACTAGTTAGAGCTCCATGCAGCAGTTAGTTCCCTGTGCACTGATTGACTCCCCGTACTCCAGCTGGTGCTCACTTGAACTCCACAAGCCCTGTACAACACAGGATCCTGCAGGTGTTGGGCTAGCCAAACAGCAGGAGACTATAATGTCAGTGGCCAGGTCTGCAGCATCCTGTGCTTGTCACTATGACCGCTTAGCACAAGCCCATCAGGGCAGTTTGGGGGCTCAGCATGTGCCTGGTCTACACTGGCCCTGTGCCCCTCTGCTGCCCCACACACTGCCTCCTGGCTGAGCTGCATTCCCCACACCATCTGAACATCTCTACATCTTCTGCTGGTGGCTGTTAGTGAAAACATTTCCTGTAGACAGCCTCAAGCATACTCAAGACAGGCCGGCTGAGCAGTGTGGACCAGTGCCCTCCCTTAGCCCCTCCCCCCAGCACAGCTGAGTTTTAGAGAAGTCCCAGGCATTGTGTTGTCTATCCCATTTGTAAATGCTCTAATGCAAATCTCTGAAAAGTAGGTAGCTTTTCTTTCTGTACACTTTATTTTAGCTTGGTTTGAGATTTTCTAATTTTTTATTGTGTTAAATGATGAGCAAAGTATGGTCTACACATGCAAGGAAACACTACTTCAAATGAAGGCAGTTCCTATACTGGCTGCAACCTGGATAAATCTTGAGGACATTGTGCTCGACAAATCAAGCCAGTAGTCATATGAAGACAAATACTGCATGGTTTCACTTAGCTGAGTGAGCTATTTAGAGAGGCACAAGGCAGAGAGGGATGGTAGTTGTCACAGTGGAGAGAGAAGGGAAGTTATTGCTTAGAGGGGACACCCACAACTTAAAGGGGGAGAGGTTCACTTGCTCACAGTTTTGGCCCATGGTCAGCTGGCTCCACGGTAAGAACATCACGGTGGAAGGATGTGGTGCAGCAAAGATGCTTAGATCGTGGCAGCCAGGAAGCCAAGCAGGAAACAGCACCAATGAGCAAAGGGCCAGGGGCCAGATGTAGACCCCAGGGCCAGGCCTCCATGACCCAACTAGAAGTGGGCCCCATCTGTCCTCAGAGCAGATCCCAAAGTCAATCAAGTTGCCCTTCCCTCCCAAATGCCATGACTATTGTGAATAACACTCATGTGAAGGTGTTTGAAGCTACAAAACATCTCTTCAAGACCCTTTGCTGGTATCTTTGAGAGACAGATCACGTGGTAGTTTTGTTTTTAAAACAGAGAACTATGAGAAGCATCCACACTGTTTTCCACAGTGGCTGTTGCTGCACCATGCTGCATACATTAACAGCGCACACAAGTTCTGCTTCTCCTATGCCTTCACCAATGCCAGTTAGTGCTGTTTTCTGACAGCACCTATTTTAATGTGTGCAAGGGCAGTACCTTGCTGTAGTTTTGGTTAGCACTGCTCTAAACATCAGTCATGTTGAGTACTTCCTACCTGCTTCCTGGCCATGTGGGGTATACCTGTTCAAATCCTTTGCCAACTTTAGAACAGGATCGTTTATGTTGCTGTTGAGTTTTAGGAGTTCTGTATGCATCCTCAAAATTAACCCATTACCCAAGTTACGATTCCACATATTTTCTATGGATGGCCATTTTATTGGTTGATACATCCTCATTTTAATGTTTTGCTCTATTTTCTTTTGATGTACAAAATTGTATACATTTCCACACAGTTCACTTGTCATTACACTGTTGTTACTTACACCTTTGGCATCATGTCTAAGAAATCACCAAAACATTCAATATCTTGCAGCTCTTGCCCTGTGTTTTCTTCTAAGAGCTTTAGTGTTCTAGGCGTTATGAACATTTAATCCATCGAGAGGCGGTTTTCACTTGTAGGGTTACTGAGGTCCAACTTCTCTCTTCTTTGATCATCGAGTCTCCTGCACCATTTGTTGAAAGGCTGCCCTTTGCTCTCCAGCTGGCCTCAGCAGCCTTGTTCCAGAGCTACCTGGTCATGTACACAAGCGTCTCCCTCCTGGGCTCTCTGTCCCACGGTCACACCTGCCTGTCTCTCTACCAGCCCACCCCATTTTGATTAATATAGTTTTACCTAAGTTTGAAACCACAAAGCATGACTCCTTCAGCCTTATTCTTTTTAAAGTTAAGATTCCACGTAAGAGCCGACATGAGTTCTTCTAGTTCTGCAAAAGACATCACTGGGACTTCGGCAGGGATTCTGAATCTGTAGGTTGCTTTGGGTGGTAGTGTTAATATCAAGGCTCCCAGTCATGAACAGGGGAGCACTTTGCATTTATTTATATCTTTAATTTCTTTCAGCAATGTGTTGTTGCTTTCACTGTACAAATCTTTCTTCTCCCTGGTTAGTTATTTCCTAGGTATTATGTTTTTGTTGGTGCTATGGTAAATGAAGTTGTTTATTAATTTTCTTTTCAGATTGCTCATTGTTGGTGTGTAGAAATGAAAATGATTTTGTGCATTAACTTTATGCCCAACTTTGTTAATTTCCCTGGTTCTCAGTTTTTTGTATGTGGAATCCTTAAGGTTTTGAATATTGTTCATTTGTGAACAGAGATAATTTTACCTCTTGCCTTCTGAATTGTTTGTCTGTGATATATTTTTCTTGCCTAGCTCCTCTAACTGGACCATCCCAGGCAGTGGCTGGGTAGGAGGGACAGAGGCAGGGGTCTGGTTTCTGGTTCTAAAGGACAATCTTCCAGGATTCTCCATGGCAGGCCATGCTAGCACTGCCCCCTGAGCTCCAGCCTTGGTTCCAGGTGCTGGATTTTGTTGGAAGATTTCCGGCATCACTTGTTCTGTTAATTGGCATGGTTGGTTGGTTTTCATATGTCAGGTCATCCCTGTATTCTGGGTGTAAACCCCACTTGGTCTTGGTGCATGGTCTCTTCCGTCTGCTGCTGCATTCAGTTTGCTGGAATTGCAGAGGACCTCACAGTGCGTAGGATTATTGGCCTGTGGTTTTCTTTTCCTGTAATGTTCTTGTCTGCCTTTAGTGTCGGGGTGACACTAGCTTCACAGAGTAAGTCAGGAAGGATCCCTCCATTCAGTTTTTTTTTTTTTATCACATTTGAGAAGGTCAGTACTAGTTTTTGAGTGCCTGGTAGAATTCACAAGGAAACTAGACTGAGAAAAAGCTGTCTGGTTCCACAGGCTCCCTTGAATCTGGGTCCAGACAGCAGTCATCATGGAGATGCGGGGACCTTCAGGTGCTTCTTGTCCTATGATTCCATCCTCATAGCTCCCTGCCCACAACCCTAAGATGCTTTCTAGGAAAACTGGGGCTCAACCCCCAGCCTTCTGGCTCTTAGCGTGGGCTCTTGACACCGCAGCTGTCTCCAGGCAAAGGAGGATGTGTTTGTACATGTTGTAAAACCAGTGCTGCTCTTGCTCATGGTCCCTGTCAGTTTTCTTCTCCCTTGCTGTTCATCTAAACATGTGTGTGTTTCTGGCTCTCTATGGTCTTGGTACCAGGACCCAGAAAGAGACTAAAAGCTGCAGGATTGAGGTCCAGGGCCAGGGAGCCCCTACACCATCCTTTCCTCCAGCAGGTGACCGTGAGTGGCTGGTGACCCTCTGCGGCCACCACCTCTGCCCAACTCAAAGATCAGATTTGAACCTCGCTAGGAGGAGGCTCTGTGTTCGACTGTCCACACAGCCCAGAAAGCCATGTGGAGAAGCAGCTCTGGAGGCACAGAGTTCAAGTAGACATGAAGGGCTGAACAGGAAGTGTCTGGCTGCAGCCACTGGTTCTGAAGATCACCGACTGAGGAAAAATGCAAAACTGAGCAGAGCATCTGTCAGGAAGAGGGGCTCTGGGGTCTCCTGAGTGAAGCATGGTCCATCCTGCACACCATGTCCTTGGCTGCTCCCCGGGCAAATATGAGGGGACAAACTCAGTCAGGGACAGGCTCCAAGCAGCAGGAGCTGGGGCACCCATGGAAGGAACGTGCTGGTGGGATTATGGTTGGAGACAACCTCGATGACTGGCCATACTCAAGAGATAGCAGGGTACTGCCACAGGAGACAAGGACCCTGTCACCTGGACTTCATTGTTGATACCCAAACTATGCTTCAATACAAAAAAATATTATCTAAGAATAACAAAATATGTTTATGCATGTACAAATGCATTGTAATCAAGCCCATTTCCAAATAGCTAAAATGCACTAATAAAAATAAACACACAAAACGTTTTTCATAGATGAATTGGGTGAATTACAGGTTGAATATTCCTCATGCAGAGTGCTTGAGACCAGAAGTGTGTCAGGTTTCCAATTCTGGGGGTTGGAATGTTGACATGTATATAATAAGGTGTCCCGGGTGCAGGCCCAGGGTGTCACCCAAGCCCGGGTGACACTCAGCCACATTCTCGTTGTTCCTGGGTCTCTACCATGGAGCATGGTAGTCATGGCTCAGGTGTTTCAGACTTCAGAGCTCTTTGGGTTTAGGACATTAAACCTATGTAGTGGGAGATACAGTAAAGCTAGGAGCTCTTTGGGTTTAGGAGACTCAGCCTGCATCTATCAAAATACCTCCGCAGAGAGAAGTAACCAACCGCAAAACCAAACAGCTGGTACAGGAGGCCAACACCTCGTCTCTCCACTGCGGGAAAGCACTGCTCAGGATTTTGAAGCAGACTAAGTTGCAGGGATCCTGTTAAAATGCAGATTCTCAGCCAAAAGGGTCACAAGTTCAAGCCCAGCCTGAGCAATTTAACAATTTGACAAGACACTGTCTCAAAATAAAAAGTAGAAAGGGGCTGGGAATGTAGCTTAGCACAAAGGCCCTAGGTTCAATCCCCAGAACCCCTGCTCCTTACATGCAGATTCCAATTCCGGAGCTGTGGGTCTCTTAGAATGCGAAGGTCAGGCCTCGGGTTTCGTGGCAGGCATGTGCTCCACCACAGAGCTGCACCCCATCAACCAAGCTGGGAGATGCTGAGTGGCTCTAGCTTCACAACTCTGTGAGCCAAACTGCAGGCAGAAAAGAGGAGACACTGGCCAAGAAGGTGCCACAGGCATTGGCAGAGAAGCTGGAGACAGGGTGAGACCCACCAGCAGACGGTTCTGTCTGGCTGGGTGAAAGCACGTGACTCAGTGGAGGAAGTAGGATTTGAACAAACCCAGTTATGTGTGCTCTGTGAGAGACCAACAGCTCCTGTGGTGGGAGGAACTCGGGGTGAGGCACAGAGCCAGCTCACGGTCACCCCAGACTTGCAGAGCACCCTACTCACATGGTGTAGCCAAGTCACACATGCACTGAGAGGCACCACCCGAAGAGCCCGGCTGTGGCTTCTCTGCAGGAGGACCAGGTCACGCGGAAGGAGGCTCTGCGCCAAGAGGGATCGCTAGCATATTGTTCATGGTGTGTGCAGATGCCTGGCTGTGTTCAATTAACGTCTACCTGCAGAGCCTGGGGCTTCACAGCCATGACCGCAGAGAAGGCCCTGTGTTCCTGACCTCTCTGAAGCACACAGTTTTACTGCAACACTACTCACTTGCTCCGTGTGCCTGAATTAGATGTCTGCAAGTTTTGCTCAGAGTTTTCCCCCCTCTCTCTTTTAGTCTTCCCGAAACTTTACTATATCTCCCACCACATAAGCAGTTCTAAGTCATAAAATGCTTACATCTTATAGAAAGCTACAGCTCCAAAAGTGCTGGAGATGAAATGTCTTCATGTATAACAGTTATTAACTTGCACATAGAGCAAGCCTGAGGAAAATCATTTGTTACTACTTCTCAAATCTTAAATTCTGGAATATGTTCTATTGTCCTCCTCCTCCTTCTCCTCTTCCTCCTCCTTCTTCTCTGTCTCTCTCTCCCTCTCTCTCTGTCTCTATCTGTCTCTCTGTCTCTCTGTCTCTCTCTCTCTCTCTCTCTCTCTCTCATTCTCTCTCTCTGCCCTCCACAAGCCTTCATAGGAACATGGTCTAAGGAGAAGACAAACTGTTTTCACTAAGAACATCAGGCAAGGAAGGCTCTGGTGCAACTTCTGGCTGTGTGGCAGGCACTGGGCTCTAATGGGTGCTCTGAACCTTCCAGTCTGTACCCGCCTGTGTTTCCTAGGGGTGGGGTGGGAGCAGGGGAATCTTGCCATGTCCTGCACTAAGGTGTGGGTCTCCTGTCCTGAATCCATGCAGCACGCTGTGTTGAATCCCTTCTACCCACTGTGTGGAATGGACAGTCACGTGGGCCCTGGAACAGCCAGGCCCATTGCAGACCTATTGCAGCCCATTGCAGGGCTGAGCTCTGAGGGGAGTGGGCACCAATGCAGCCAGCTGCCCTGGGTTTCAGGTGTCTGCGAGCACTTAGGGGTTTCCGAGGCCTCAGAGCTGAGGTCCGAGGCTTCCATCATGTGGCAGCAGACTTTGCAGAGATGTGGGCCAGCAGAGTCCAGTTGACACCCTGATGGGACCGTTTGAAAATCCAGGGAGCTGTCTGGGCTGTGCATTTCCAACTCCCACTGCCTACATACCTGCTGGGGACAAGCCTGCCAGGCACAGTGTGGGTCAGGGGCTGAGCTCGGTTCTGAGCGTGGGTCTCATCTGTTCTCTGCTTCCTGCTCCCCAGGAGAAATGGGTCCCTCGAGGCAAGTGTGACCTGCACACCCTGTGCGGCCAGGCTCCCCCGGCAGGGAGACCAGCACCATGGACAGCCTCGCTGGGCCAAAGAGCGAGCTGGTGCACAGCAAGGTCCTGGACGCCAGCCAGAGGAATGGCCTGATCAACACCAGAAGCTTCGTGGCTGAGGGCAGGGATGGCTTGGTGTCTGTGTACCCAGCGCCCCAGTACCAGAGCCGCCAGAGCATGGATAGCAGTGGGAAGGAGGCTGCACAGCAGCTGCTGGACCCCAACACCCTGCAGCGATCCGTGGAGTCTCGTTACCGGCCCAACCTCATCCTCTACTCCGAGGGTATGCTGCGCTCCTGGGGTGATGGTGTGGCCACCGACTGCTGTGAGACCACCTTCATCGAGGACCGGTCGCCCACCAAAGACAGCCTGGACTACCCCGATGGGAAGTTCCTGGACCTCTCGGCTGATGACATCAAGATCCACACGCTGTCCTACGACGTGGAGGAGGAGGAGGAGCTGCAAGAGCTGGAGGTCAGGGGACTAATGGGCCGGGCTGTGGGTGTGGGGACTACAGAGGATGGATTTGTCTCATGGGGTCCCCTAACTTAGCATCTCTGAGTTCCTACTGAGGGAGTACTCGCGCAGCTACTGCCAACAGGACAGAAGCTTGACTGTGGAAAGAGTCAGGCTAAATGGCTAGATGAGCTGTTTCTCCATGGACCAGGCAGCAAGGGGCACAGAAATGCATGGGTCAGGCTCTGGCCACACAGCATCCTCCAGGAGTGCTGCAGGGAAGCAGCCCCAAGCCCGAGACACCATGCTGCTTCAGGAGGGCAGCCTGTGGGCCCCCTGGACCTGCAGCAGGGAGGCACTGTGCTTGGTCAGTCTGTGACAAGCAAGCCTTGGACCTCAGGAGGTCTGTGATTTTTGTGGTCATAGGAGGGCATTTGCTTCTGGCATTTGTTTCTGGATGGGATATGTTGGAGGCAGAGAGCTAGGTCTGGGCAGTGGGAGACACTGGCCTTCTGGGACAAGAGAGAATCGATGTGTCCTGCTGTGCTATGCACCAGAGGAAGGAGGGGCCATGCTGTCCTTGTCATCCAAGCTCAGTGGCCCAGAACTGTGAGGGTGTGGGGAGCCAAGATGGCTGAAACAGTGACATGGGCCAAGAGTGCTCTAGAAGAGACTCTTGTAAGCCAGCTAGGCATCTGTGAGGCTGGCCTGGCCCAGGGCTCTGTGGGCGACTGTTCCCATAGACCCACATGGGGTGGAAGATGCACAAGGGAAGGCTGGGCAGAGCACACACAGGAGGGCCAGGCTGGGAAAAAGGCTGAAGCCACCACCAGAGAGTGAGGGAGGATGAGGCCTGGAGGCCACAGAAGGATAGCACAGCCCAAGAGGACTTCCAGCCAGGGGGCAGGGCACAGTGGAAAACCGGTGTCTGAGCTACAGAGGGAGCTGCGTGGCCCTGGACCCAGAGGGACTATCCTGCCAGACAGCACGAGAGTCCCAGAGGAGGGACACAGCCCACCAGGGAAACCGGGAGAGCCCTGATTGGGTCCAGGGCCACAACAGCATTCAGTGCACTGAAGGGACAGCAGAGACTCTCGTGCTGCCTGGCCCATGAGCAGCAGGATCCACAGAGTAGGAGGCCTACAGCCCAGCAGCATCCCTGGAGACTCCCAGGGAAGAAAACCAGGAGGCACACGCTGCCCCCGTCCAGGAACACTGGGACACTATGGGGGATTCAAGGCCCAGAGTGGCAAATGAGGTCTTCCAGGAATTTTGTGAACACAGAGAGGTGCTTGCTCAGAAACATTCTCGCACTGCAGCGCTGCTGCTCCTTAGATAACTTTTCAGCATATGAGGAAAAGAAGTGGAGATGGAGGAGAGGCGTCGCCCTGTGAACAGAAACTGATGGTGCTATTTCCTGCCCCGTGCGATGAGAGAGCTACAGGCTCTGCAAGCTCTGCCGCACAGCAGGTCACCTGGATCAACCAGGGTCTCTGGCTTCTGCTGGTGACTCTGAGGTCAACACCCCTGCTGGGCCCAGCTGGACAGCCACCCATGGGACACCCAGGCCTCTCACCACTGTAGTGAGCTGCCAACCCATGGGATGGGTGGCCATGCTTGGGCTGCCAGCTGCTGTGGCCACAGTGGCAGTGACAGTGACAGTGACCGGACACATCCCCTGCTCATCCAGGGGCTGTATGGGCTAGATTAGGGATCCCCACAACAGCAAGAAAGGCTGAGGCCCACTCTCCACAGCTTTCCAGGGCTCGCCAGGCTCCATGTGTCACCATCTCATCCTAGCAGCCCCCATGCCAAGCCTGAGTCTGGGAGGACAGGGCTGGCTCTGGGCCCGTGGGCACCAACACTGGAGGGCTCGGTGGTCCCCTGCACCTGCCCACATCCTCCAACACTTTAGGGTGTCTCTCAGTGAGCTGTAAAACCTCACAGAACATGACTTCCAAGTGAGCAGTGGCACTACTTAGGAAACAAAGCCGAGAAGGTCTGTGCGGGCGCTGTGGTCTCAAACACTTCCCAGCCACTGGTCATTGAACATGCAGATGAGGACTTGGTTGGCTGCAGAGGGAATAGCCCTGGCCAGCCCCGGAGCCACATCAGAGAACAGGACCCTCAGATGTCATCCACTGGCCACGGGAAGTGCGATTTTAAGGTTGCTGGAATTTCTGTCGCTGCATTTGGTCTACAGAAAATCCACACGGTTAACATCTGTGTGCAGCTTTCCAAATGCCATCGAGGTGATTAAGAGCCATGTGGCCTGGCTGTCTCTGGCTCCTCCTGACTCTGCCCACACTCTGCTGTCACCAGCTCCCTGTCACCCCACATCCTGGTGACCTGGCCATTCTCCCAGCACTGGCTCACGCCTGGTGTCACACAAGGGACCCCCAGACCTCCCTTGCCTGCCCATGACCCCATAGTGCCAATGGCTCTCCCCTTAGCTTTGTGGTTGTGGTAGCAACATGCAGGTTTCCTTTGGCAGCCATTTTCCAGTGCCCCAGAAGGTTCTGTGACTTCCTGTGAGATGAGGAGGTCCTCAGCCTTGAAGGGATGCTTAGAGCCATGCGCTGCACTCAGCTGACTTACAGGCTGCCCATCGGTGCCCTCTGGATATGCCACGTGGGATAATTGGGTCTGGCATCCACTGCCCTGCAACCACTACCCACATGCCTGGTGCTTTGCTAACCTAGGCACAGCGGCAGCAGGAACCAACTTCTTTCCACACAAATGAATTCAGGCAGAGAGATTTCAGGGCCAAATCACAGCGCAGTTCCACCAAATACACAGTTGGGCGTTTGGAGCTGCGGCAGTGGTTGGAGCCACAGTAGCCAAGCCCCATGACTTGCTGTGTGGAGACACCGGCCAAGTGCTAAAAACACCCAGTGCACTCATTTGTGAGAGCAAATAGGGGCTCAGACCCAGAGCACAGGGACCTTGTCACCTGTGCGCCCTGCGAGGAGGAGATCCTCTTCCTCCCTGGGGGGGAAAGGGTGAGTGAGATGCCTGTCTATGGGCTCCCACTCCACACTGGGCACTGGGGCACATCTTGGTCCCTGCATGCAGAGGATGACTCGGGTGTCTTTGTGGTCATCTGGCCTTGTGCTCCTTCAGGCTCAGTCTCCCAAGTGTGGCACTGTGCCTCCTGCCTTAGGGAAACACACACCGCTGTGAACTTCTGTGTCAGCGATGTGCCCAGGCCTCCAAACAACCTGGGACATTGCAGTCCCTTTCCTGCCTAAGAATTCTCATCGGTTGCTAGAGCTCCAAGACCCTTGGGTCTCCTCATGCAAACACATGAATGCTTCAGGTCTGCAGACCCTGCAGCAGTGGCCTTCACTCTACGTCTGTCAGAAACATAGAGGCTGAACAAGGATTTGAAGAAAATCTAAAAGCCTGAAAATAAAATATCTGACCCAGAGGAACAGAAAGGCTGACGTCTGAAGAGCTCACTTTCATAGCCCCAGGACACTCCAGGGATGATGGAGTGGAGCCACTTGGGGTTTTGCTTCCTTTGTTTGCTTGGCTCCCAGCACTGGCAGAACCTTGAGCAAGTGGAGCAGGGGAGGCCGAAGCAGTTGCTGTAGCCTCCCCGCCCTGGCCTTTCCGGGAGTGCTCACTGCCCTGGCCTTGGGGTTGAGACTGTGGTTTTTATATGTGATCTTACTCAGTCTTAGGAAGTTCCCTGTTTCACTACTTTGTTGAGCAGTTCAGGTTTTAAATCAAAAGTCCGTGTTCAGTTTGGCAAGTGCTTTTCTCTATTTCAATTCTGGGGTGCATGGCATGGTGGGTATGTCCCGGAAAATGAGCCCACCATCTGTGCTGCAATGCAAGGGTGCCGTTCCTACAGCACTTTTGTCACTCCAAGGGACGGGCCTCGGATACTGAGGACGAGACCTACATTCATTTCTCAGACCCACACAGGTCCCATTTCTTGATCAGCTTGCGTCACCGTGGCAGGTGGGGAACTGGCCTTGCCTTCAGGGAGCCGGACTCCTCCCACCCCGTGAGACTGCCATTGTTGTGATGAAATCTGGCTGACATTTACATGGGCTGTGAGCTGCCTGTCCTTTAACATGGTCATTGTGACAGACTTGGTTCGAATGGCGATGCAAGAGGTCCGTAACTTTGGTGCTCACTTTCATACTCAGTTTCTCCGTTTTGTGTAAGCACTAGTAGAATTTTTATTGAACAAATCCAGGAGCTGGGTGCAGCTCAGTGGTGGAAGCCGTGCTTAGCATGCATAAGGCCCTGGGTTCAATCCCCAGCACTGCAAGAAACAACATAAAAAGAATCCTTTGGGGCCCTCTCACATAGATTTTGTCAGTATCTGATTAAAACATCTCTAAACAGCCCATTTCCTTCTGCACTTCCCCGACTCTCAAATGTGTATGTGTGAAACTCCAGTATTTCCTCAGTAATTAGCCCGAAGACACTGGGAATACCAATCAGTTCAATCCATGTTGATGAAAACATCCACTCCTACTTATCATATCTAAAATCAAAACAGAAAACAGTGATCCAGGCTGGCAGGCATGGGGGGGGGGGGGAGAAGCTCCCTCTCTGGATTCCAGGCATGGTGAGGCGGATGTGTCGACCTGCAGGGCCAAGGAGCAATGCCCACACTGTGACCAGGTCAGATAGTCCCTGAGACACATGGACGAGAGCAGCACTGAGATACAAAGGCAAGCCCAAGTTTCATTTTAATCAACGTCATCCTGTTTATTCACTAGAAACTCATTTCAGAGTGTTTCCTACTAACACGAGGGATTCACAACAGAAACATGAATGGGTCACATAGTTTGGGGCACTTGTGAGTTCTCACAGACAGGAAGAAACAGCAGGTGACATGTTAACAGGTGTTAGATCCCTCAGTAGGTACTAGGTCAGTAGGTGCTAGGTCATGCAGTAGAAGCTATGTCAGTAGGTACTAGATCATGCAGTAGATGCTAGGTCACACAGCAGGTGCAAGGTCAGTAGGTGCTAGGCCAGGACCTGCTAGGTCATGCAGATCCAGTGCCCACTGTGCTGGAATTTGAAAAGTTAGATTTCTTACCAATTGGCAGAGCATGGAGTTTGAGAGCTATGCCTGCCAAATTCATCACAGCCAAGTGGGACTCCATAGTCTCCAGGGGACACAGGAGCACTGTGTACCTGGCTGTACTTCTACTCACCTGGAAGAAACAGAGCCAGGAGTGGCTGAGTATCCCTACTTAGGGTATCCTCAGAGCCAAGCCCTTTTCGTGATGAGCCCTACCCCTGCCCCGGAAGGTGCTGTGCTCCCCACAGAAGGAACCCTCCTTTCAGAGCCTGAGAGAGGCCTCTTTTCCCTGTGCCGGTTACCAGGAGGTGCCCAGCTGTGACAGGAAGTGGCCTCTGTCCAGTTGAAAGCCCTGGTGAGGACAGAGGCACCTGGTGGCAGAACATCTGGAGCCCCGGGATGCATTCTTGCTGTGCAGCACACTGCTCGGCACCAAGCCTCACCAGTCACGTTTCCGCTGAGGTCTGGGTGCACTGTGCATGTTTAAGGACTCCAGGGTGACAGTGTTCCTCGGGGAGGGATGAGGGTGAGTGGGTGGCCACTACAACTGGAAGGCCCAGGCATGAGGCTGGCAGGGCCACTTGGTTTATAAACACTTTCCTTTCCCTGGGGAGGGAAATATTTGGGAGGCACTTGCACTGCGCTTTCCTGTCGATCCAAAAAGCCAGAACCATCCCCGACACAGACCGATCCCCTGATACAGCACACAGAACTGGCCCCAGGCTGGGGGATCCAGGTGTCTCCTCAGCAGGGCCGCTGACACTCACATCAAGATTCCTCCCTCAGAACCAGGACTTCCATCCTTGACTTGGTTCTGTGATCTGAAGACCCAGAGGCTGGTGGGAGGCCAAGGGGCTGCAACCCATGATGGAGACAAAGCTGCTGACATCTGCTGGTCTCGATCAGAGAGAGCAAATGGGGTGCTGGGAACATGGTTTGGTGCTCTGAATGCATTTGTCCTCGTGTTGGACATGGTCCACAGGGTAGGGTTGTTGGGTGCAATGGGGCTTTAGGAGGGGCCCCATGGTGTCCTTAGTGCACCAGGTGTCACCCCCGGGAAGAGGTTTGGATGGCTCAGGGACCATGTGAGTCCTCCACCCCTTCCTGCACTCCATTTCCTAGCTGCCCTTCATGTGATCTTGCTGCTGCGTGCACTGCCACCAGGGTGCCACCACCTCCATGTGAGTTTAGAACCAGGGTGGTGCTGTCTGGACTGTCAGCCTCCAAACTGTGAGCTAAGCAAGCCTGTTTTCTCCATAAAGTATCCGGCCTGGGGTTCTTTGTTACAGCATTGGAAACTGCTAAGAAGTAAGGTATTCCTGTATCTCGCCACACACAGATGTACTGCCAGAGGCCAGGGCAGATGCAGCCACATGGGGGAGTGACCCAGTGCTGAGGGAGAAGGCGGTAATGGTTTCCAGTTGCCATCTTTCAGGCACCATCTCCACCACAAAGCCTGAGTCAGTCACCTCGCACTACTAGGAACCCCGGGTGCAGCTTCGAGGAGCCCAGGTTCCATGCACCTCAAAGGATCAGCATGCACCTCTCACAGAAACGGCCTCGCCCGCATGGGGAAGCAGGAAGCACCTGCCCTCCAGAGCCAGCTGTGTCCTTGTACACAGCAGGCAAATCCTGCTCACGCTGACCACCTTCTCTGCCCACTGTCCCATGACTCCAATCACACCACACAGATTTCCACAAGGGCCAGAAAGGTGAGGGGAAAATGGCACAGACCACCTGAAATGGGACAATCCCTGGTTTCAAGGCATTGTTATGCCTGTGTGGCAGTGACAGGGCAGAGCATCCAGCTACTTCATCTTCTCTGCATGTCACGGCAGATGAGACCACGTGTCAAGACCCGGAGTCCAGATGCCCCTCGGTGAGCCCCAGGGACAGATTGCCAGCTCAGGAGTGACTCGCCAAGGGACTTGCTGCTGGGAAGGGCCAGGTCACAGCTGAACACCAGGTCCCAAGTGTCCCCTACTCTGTCATACAGACCAACCTGTACCTTACAGTCATGGTGACCCAAATCATCTGCGCTGAGGGCCCAAACCCCCAGCTTCCCCCTCAAATCAAGTTTTGTACATTTTATTCCATGCAAATGAGCGATGAGGCCAGTAGAAGGGGTCAGGGCTGCTGCCTGAGCTCACTTTACAGAGCAGAACAAGATGCAAGCGAGTGGGTTCCTGTGCGGTGGATTCGGTACAGCAGATGCGTGGACGGTGGAATCTAAGCACTAGCCACTTGGACATTTAAGGAGGAGCCCTTTAGCTGTCTTGCGTGCTTTGTGTGATCAAGATGCAAGTTTTTGCAGGAGGAAGCGGGCTGCCATCCTTGCACAGTTACAAATGCGTCCTTTCTAATCTATGTTACGATGCTCACAGCCAACTCCATGGTTCCTTCTGCAGAGTTCATGTGGATGGGTAGACCCACGCCCTCGGGCTCCACGCTATCTAAACTCAAAGATAAAAGGTACAAGAATATAATTTGAAACTTCACAAAAGATTGGAACAGGTGCTTGATCAGAGACCGAATGTGGTGGCCAGAGCTGCACCCAAGGACACCGCACCACCCGCAGCATGGGCAGCACAGATCACACCCCACACCCTGGGAGCACCTCGGGCTGGCCAGGAGTGCAGAGCGAAGAGAGCCCTCACACACGACGGTGGGAGTGCCGCTCTGGAAAACAGCTTGTCAATTTCTTACAAAGTTAAATAAACACCCGTGTGCCAGGCCTCCCACACCTGGGTATTTAAGGAAACCAAACCTTATGTTCACAGAAAACCTGTACAGATACATCAGCAGCATTTATTTCTAATCATGCAAAACTGGAAAAACCCAAACACCCTCAGCAGGTGAGGGGAGAAGCACACTGGCACTCCGTTTCCGTGGGATACTGCTCAGGATGCAGACGCTCTTGGACACCTGGGCCCCAGGTGCTGTACTGCGTGGCAAGGCTGACCCCAGGACCCTGTCTGTGTGAACTTCTCAAAGGACAGCCCTAAGTGCAGAGCACAGGTGGGTGGAGGGGGAGGGGCGGGAAGCAGAGGGAGTGTAGGCAGGCGGCTGCCGCCTCGGCTACATGAATACAAGCACAGCACCCAGACCCTCGAGCTGCACACTTTGGGCCCACGAGGGAGGCCGGCGCCATCTGCAGCCAGGTCAGAAGAGCGGTCCCGGCCCCGGCACCACCGGCTTCAACAGCCATGCTGCAGTTATGTAAGATAAATTGAGGAATGTAGGACTCAGTGCTATCTTTGAATTTCTGCAGGAACTCTGTTCTGTTTTTGAAACTTTTATGTGAGTCTTCCACCAGTGAGCAGGACCAGGTGGGCAGAGTAGGGGCTGGCGGCATACGGGGTGTGTATAGCTGCTGGGCTCCGCTGGGAATGGCGACCACGGCTTGCCTGTTCCTCTTAGCATCAGGAGTGACCCTGGCCATCTAGGGCTCACAGGCCTTTTGCTGCCAGGTGGGCAGTGAGGATGGGCGAGTGCCCCAATCCCTTGGTCCCAAGCACCCCGTCCCTCCTCACCCACTCACTCCCATCAAGGTGGCCCACGTAAGCCTCTGGGGTCCCTTCCTGGGCAGAAGCCAGAGCCGCTGAGCGGCTGAGCCACTTCCTGCGAGGCATGGAGGAAACGACCTGACACAATCCCATGGCGCTGTGCTGGGTGAACTATGTGTACATTGTAAAAAGAAAATTCAACAGTTTTTCATTTTTTCCAGTAATGCTCGCAGTATTTCCACTGAAGCACCATTGAAAAACAGAAAAAATAATTGTTTGTGATGATTAATTCCCAAAGGAAAAGAATTCAATGTAAGGCTTAATTTTTCTTTTTTTTTTCTTTCTTTCTTTTTTCTTTTTAATTGGTACTGGGGATTGAACTCACGACCACACGCTTGTAAGGCAGGTGCTTATGCCTCTGAGCTAAATCCCCAGCCCCAGGGGCTAATTTTTCATGCAAAGATAGAGCATTTTCAAGGTTGCTTTATTTGGTTGGGTTTTTTTTTAACTTTTTATTTTTGAGGTAATTGGAGACATATAGAAAAATTGCAAGGATAAGGCAGCTGCTGTGCTTTGTCTCCAGTTTCCTGAAATCTTAAGAGAGTACCATCCCTGCTCCCTATTTAAATATGTATTTTTAGCTGTTTGCAAGTTCATTATAGAACTTACTATAATGTTACTGCCGTACCCTAAACGAACCATTTGCTAAAAAGAAATTGTGTTATAAAACTCAGGAAACTAACACTGTGAACTTCTGTAACCCAGAGACAATATTCAAGGTCTGCACTTCCTTCAGTGCTGCCCTTTATGTCACGAGACAGAGGCCCAGGCCGGAACCCTCAGGAACCCTCCCCGCGATTCCTCGCTGTTGGTCCCTCTTCCTTCTTGAGCAGAGGGGACCCTCAGAGGTCCGTGACACGCACGCCCTTGGTGCTGTGCACGTTTGCCGTCCATAATAACTGCGTCCACGCTGGAGTCGATGCACAGTTGCATCACATCTTAACCAGCAGGTTTGCTGTGCCCCTCCATGCACAGTCGGGAGGCCCTTTGCCCATTGGCACTGGCGGGAAGCGGCTTTGACCACTGGCTTTGGTGCCTGCCGTGTTCCTTGCTGGCCACAAGGCCATGCTGCTCTGTGATGAGCGGGCGTCTTGTGCTGTGCAGGCCACTGAGGGGCACTGTGAACACCCTGCGTTCCCTGGTTTCCCTGACCATTGCCAGCCCTGGTAGCATCTTGGGAGCAGTGTTGGCCGCGTGTCCCCCTCATGTGTGAGTTGCAGCCTGGGGAGGAGCGGTCCTTCTGCCTGTGATCCTTCTGCTCACCACGGGTGCTTCATTTTGGGATAGACCACCCACTCTTCCT
Source organism: Dolichotis patagonum (assembly GCA_004027295.1). Classification (NCBI taxonomy): domain Eukaryota; kingdom Metazoa; phylum Chordata; class Mammalia; order Rodentia; family Caviidae; genus Dolichotis; species Dolichotis patagonum. The sequence continues at coordinate 69,961 of PVJX010000330.1, forward strand.
GGATCAAGGCTCCTGTCTGCACCCATGTGCACTTCCAGTGTCTCGGAGCTGCACACGGGCTCCAGGGCTCTTCAGGTGCCTCTGTGGCCCCCACATGCAGTGTGTCCTCATCTTGCCTCATGAGCAGGTCCCGACAGCAGGCCATTCTGGCTATGTCCTTTCCCTCACCTGCCTGCCTGGACTTCAGCCCTGCTTCCAAAGTACAGGCGCCCAATGCTGGACAGTGGTGGCCCCAGGCAGGATCGGGCGAGACGGTGCATGCTCAGTGCTGCTCTGGGGCCTAGGTTCCCCACAGGTTGAGCAGGGGACTGAGTATGTTCACATCTATGCACAAATGTGTTCACACAGCAGCATAAATGTGTGTTTATGCCTGCGTCCATGCAGCAACACAATGCACACGCACGTTCATTCATTCTGCAGTGCTCAGCCCTGTGCACAGCTAGCTATTGTAGCACAGACACACCGTGGCTGCGGTGTTCCCAATGATGTCATGCTGGGGCCACCACACATCTGCCAACAGTGTTAAATATGATTGCACGATGCAGCCTGCATAGGTCCCCCTTCTCTGGGTGTCCATGCTGCATCCAGTCTGTGCAATCTGTCAGGTGCTTCTGTTTCCAGGTTGCCTCACAATCCACATCCATGTGTATCACCATTTGTTTCACTGCTCCTCTCTCTGTGAGCGTCTCATCGTTTCTGGGGTCCTGCGGTCACCTTTGTTCAGCGGGGCCTGTGCAGTGAATGGCCTGGCACATATGCCCTCTCCTGCTTCTGGAGGTGAATCTTCAAGATAAACCCCTGGATGCAGGACTGTCACATCAATCCTCTAAGACCAGTGTGCGTCTTGCCATCACGCTCCGAACTCACGAGCACAAACACAGGAGTGAACCGGCTGAATCCAGATGAGTCTGGCTCCATGCTTTGAGCCTGGTGGCTGCAAAGGCTGCACCCATCCTCAGATGCTGACAGGGTGCTTCTCAGAGGAGACACGAGTGCACTTTCCCGGGACAGGTGGCCCTAGCAGTCCCCAAGCACAGAAACCTGCGTGCGTGGATGCGTGTCCTGTGTGTGGATGGTCCCGTGGGAAGCACGGCAGGTGGGCAGTCCCCCCACCATGTTGCTTCTGGAGGGTTGCTGACTGACACAAGTGGACACACAGCGTAGACCCCTGGGCCATCCCGGGGGGCAGGGCGCATGTTGTCTGTGTAACTGCTGCCAGGAAGATGGCAGGAAAATCCCACTAGGGAGGAAAGTTAGGTCTGAAGAAACCCAAGAGCCTCATTCTCAGGGCTGCACAGGCCACACCAAGGGCCTGGGCTCCGTGGGGGGCGCTCTGCAGCACTGGCTGCAGGGTGGGTTCAGCCCACTCCCCGCTGCCCCGACCCCGACTGCCGTAGACACCCTGCAGCGGACACATGCGACACTGTGCTGCTTGCTTTCCCTTCTGAGTTGGCTTATTTCCTCCATTGCAGAAAATTTTCATAGTTCAGCTTCTCAGCAGGATTGGCATCTTTGGAAAACCCAGCGCCCCTCCTCCAGGAGTAGGGAACTGTTCAGGGGACAGCAGAGCGGGTGCTAAGCTCATTGTTGGCACTTTAGATTCTTATTGATTGACGGTAGTTACTTTTTAACTGGACCTCATCAGCTTTTAAAGGTTTCCCCTGGAGCCTGACATACAGAACCCAAGTAGCAGAGGCCTGGCTGCCTAAGTCCCACAGGCCTGGTGCTGTGGATGGTCCTCAGCCCGTGACCCCATCCCTGACGGAGACCCAGGCCCAACGAGCATGCAGGAGCCGTGACACAGTGCAGCATGGACCCCATGCCTCTCACCAGGTGGTATGTGACACCAGTGCTGATATCCTGGAATGTGCCCAGTGAGCGGAGTGCCAGGACCACACCACCCTCAGCAGCAGCAGGTCAGAGCTCCAGCAGGCAGCTCCTAGGGGTAAGCAGTGCTTGACGATCGTGTGGTACCAGCCTGTCCTGGTCCCCCACAGACACCTGTTGCATCTGTGTGCCATGAGGTGCTAAACCCCGGAACCTGCTGTCAGGTGAGCTCGATCAGAGGTGAGTTAAGTCTCCACAGCCCCCCGTGGCAGCAGCTGTGTCCTCAGTGTGGCCCTGGCCATCATAGGCTACCCTGCATGGATGCACCGGGTGAGATCAGAGCAGTGAGGACAGCAGGAGCCTAGGACTGCAGTGAGACCTGGGCTGCAGGATGTGACGTGCAGAGACGGACCTCACTCCCTGGAGGGTGCAGTGTGGTGACTGGTGACAGCCTTGGTATGGTCTCTGGCATCGTGATTATTTGTTTCAACATCCAACGAAGAAAACCTGGGGGAAAGAGCTGGCGTCTCTCCCAGCAGAGTGGACAGAGCCCAGTGCAGGGCTGGGTTCACATGGGCCAGCACCGCACAGCAGAGAGGCCACGTCCAGCCCTGCCTGCCCCACCCACCCCTCCAAAGGCTCAGCTCAAAGCAGAGCCCTTCCTGGGGGACACCCGAGCGAGGACCCTGAGACCCTGCGTGCTGTCTGTTGCAGTGCAGGTACGTCCCTCCTCGGCCCGTGATTGCCATCCATACAGCCCTACACTCCACAGAGCTGCAGCAGAGGACTGTTATAATCAAATGCAATTAATTATTTCGGCCCAAACACTGTGATCATAACTTGTGGTTGCTCCGCACCTCCAAGCAAGTCTGCAACTTTGGGAGGCAAACCTGGAGCTGTGTCTTTGTTTCTGGATTTTACTGTGATTCTCACCATTCCCAAAGCTCGGGTCTACACGTCCAGCCTGTGGGGTGCTCTGGGTAGCTGTCCTGAGCCTGGACTGTCCCAGGAAAAACGGTGGACTGCTGTGTCCACTGAGGTCCATGGAATGAGCCAATCAAGAAGCAGTGTCAGAGTCCTGGGGCACAGAGGAGGTACACACTGGCCACGGAGGCAGTGTGCAGTGTGACCAAAACATCCACCCCCGAAACTGCCTGGAGCAGGGCCCAGGGAGGAACACTTGGCCATCAGCTTTGTGTCCTGGCAGCCAGGAGCAGGTCATGCTAGGATCTGACAAGTCACCAAGTGTTCCAGTCTCTCAGAGACTTTGTAAAACACAAAAGTCAATAAAAGCAATGATCACCTACAGGGCAGCTGTGGAAATGAGGGGCTTAGGTGCCGATGACATCGTGCAACTAGAAGAAACACACAGAAAGCAAGCACCTGACAACTAGGCTGTAAACAAGTGTGCACACAAATGGGTGCCTGCTGTCTAGGGTCTCCACCTGTGCTGTCTGCACCTGCTACATGGCTCAGGAAAGTCTAGGATGGCACCGGTGCTCAGGAGAGATGGCTGTGCTCTCACCCCGCCCCCTGCCCTGCATATGATCTCGAGGCACAGACGGGTTGGTCCCAGGCTGGACTCTGCCACAGCTGTCTCTGCTTTCAGGAGACCAGAGAGCTCGAGGGTACAGGGTTTGTGCATGGTGGCCCAGCAGGAGGACGCTCAGCTCAGCCCTGCACACCCTCTGCCCTGTGAGTTGTTCCCACTGCCACACAGGCAGCTCATGGTCTGCAAAGCTTCCCGGCATTGTGCATCCCCAGGCGGTTATGTTTTCCATCCCTGAGGACCATAATGATGGTAATTTTCATTTCCTGTTACTGTTGCCAAGACCACATGGGAGCCAACACGCACAGTAAAGGAATGGAGATTGCACAGCTGTGGCTCTGCAGACAGGATGCTGAGTTGTCCCAGACATGTGGACGGGACTGCAGCAGTCTCACACCTGGGCACAGCAAGAGCAGTGTCTCACAGGGTGCACAAATGGCCTGGCGCTGGCCTGTGGCCTTGGCTGGTCCTTCCCATGTCCCCCGCCCTGTGGAGTGCAGCATCAGACTCAGACTGCAGGTCTATGGGGCAGCAGTGTGGACAGAGAGTCACCAGCGCCAGGGCAGTGAAGACCCCACTTATGGTCAAGGAACCCATGGTGAACGCTGCTCCTCTATGTCCCCAAGACCAACACCGGGCTCACAAGGCTCCGTTCCCTCGCAGCACCAGCCATCCACACACTGGTCAGCGGCCGTGGCCAACAGTCTGTGCATTTAATTTGCAAAACCAGGGAATGAGCCCATCATCATGGGCTTTCTCTATTTCTGTGAGTCAGTGGCAGGAGGTAGCAGGGTGCAGAGGACAAGCAGGGAGGTGTTTTCTGTCCACTGAGATCTCCTCAGAGACGAGCACTGCATGTGTCCTCGGTGGCCCCAGGTCCAGCCCCAGCAGGGTGTTAGCACTCCTGTCCTTGCTGGGTCCTGGAGAATGCCACCTGGTGGGCAACGACTCCATCTGTGTAGGAAATCAGCAGTGTGATGCTGGGAACCCCTCCAAACTACCCCCCTCAGGCCCTCCACACCAGAGTCCCCAGCAGACACTGGTTCAAGCATGACCAGCCACTGGGTGGCAGAGCCACACCCAAAGGCGGCTTCTTACAGAGCAGTCGTGGTTCCTCAGGACAGAGCCCAGGCAAGGGTGGGCAGCAGGACCCCCGTATCCTGACGTGGCTCAGAGTCAGGGAGCTCGAAGGCAAATTCAGAACAGTGATTTTCCATCTACACAACTCCGCTGAGTTCCATAAACCAGCAGGAAATTGCAGTAAAATTCCAAACCCATGTGGCACGAGGCCCCTGGAAGTCCCTGTCCCAGATCCTGTAGGTGACAGCTTTATTCCCACCATCCCAGCGCAGGCACACAAACATCTTTGACACGAGGCTCCTCCATTTATAACAAACCATCGCTTGTCAAAAGCATCTTAGGTCGAAAACATGCTTCATGCCTGACAGAGTGTCAGTGATCAGAAATCATGAGCTATGCCACTGTGCATTGGGGACATCAGGCTGTGACTGGCTCTGTGGGATTTTGTCTCTGTCAAGCCACCCAAAGGCCTCCCCTGGGTTCTGCCTTTCCTGTCCTCATCCACTGACCAGAGGTGCTGGTTTGGGGACAGCACTTGCAGGCCGTGACTGTAGCATAGGGGATGGCAGCTTTAGGGGTTGGCACTGCCCCTTCCACCAGATTGACAAACCCTGAAATAGTTCCCTCTCCCACCTCCTCCCTCTGCAGAGTGACTACTCCAGCGACACCGAGAGCGAGGACAACTTCCTCATGATGCCTCCACGGGACCACCTGGGGCTCAGCGTCTTCTCCATGCTCTGCTGCTTCTGGCCACTGGGCATTGCGGCCTTCTACCTATCCCACGAGGTGAGGCCTCCGTCAACCCGTCAGTCAACATGCTGTTGTGCCATGGATGTGGTGCCATGGACATGACACAAACAGGCCAGGAGGCAGTCGGCTCGAGGGACAGGGGCAGATGCGGCTAGGCACTAGACCAAGCAAGCCTGGGCACCCTGTCTCTGGCCTGGGCATGCTGTCCCTGGCCCAGATGCGCTGTCCTTCAGGGAGAGGGTGCACGATGAGGACACGTTTGACTCAGCAGAGGGCAGAGCCTCTGGGGGCCCAGCCTTCCCCTGGGGTGGGAAGCAAGCACCAGCAAGGATGTGGTGTTGGGGAGGACAGAGGCATCCCTGTCTAGGATGAAGGCGCGTGTGAGTAAGTGGACTCTTGCCCTGTGGCAGTCAGGTCCCCAGCCCAGAGGAAGAGGGATCCCAGCATGGTTGTGCCTGGGCCCATGAGCTCTGCCCTCTCTACCACACTTCCTGCTGGATGGTCCCCAGGTTGTCCCCATCCCCCCAGGAGCCTCAGTTAATTTTCGCCCCTAGTGGAGGAGTAGAGTTCAGGAGCCCTGTGTCTACACGTTCTTGTTCCTCAGAGCAGACATGTTCATTTGCCAGTGAGGCATGAAATTACAACCTCACCTCAACCTCTGCCGTCATCTCAGCCTGAACAGGGAGAGGCAGCCCTGTGTGGGCACAGGCATGGTGTCCTTGTGTGGATGCAGGTGGGGAGGCCTAACCCCCACATAGTGCAGAGGAGGAAGGCCCCAGGGTGTTTGTTCGCGGTCTCTGCTCTGAAGACTCTGTGGCTGAGGCTAGAGCCAGCCAGCCTGAGCAGGTTCTTCTCCAGCCTGCAAATCGGTGCCCCCAGCTAGCGTAGGAGCCTCTTGGCAGCTTCTGTGTGGGTGGCCTTGGCTTGGCTGGCAGAGGAGAAACCGTAAACCATTTCTTCTCCCACCACACATCCTAGATGGTGCCTGTCCACTTCCCCGCCAGTCACAAGAGAAATCGAGAGCCAGAAGTGGCTGTGGCCATCCAAGGGCAGTAACCTATTGGGGACAGGTGCAGAGAGAATGGCTTCTGGTGGGCACAGGGCCCCCACAGTGGCCCCATCAGTCTGCCTGGACTCCTTGTGAATGTGTCCCATGATGTGTGGCACAGATCCTTCTCCAGCAGCACAGACAGAACTCCAGGCACCCAGTGACTAAGCAGGAGGAGGCGAGACCAGGGGACACAATGGGACCTGGAGAAGGGATTCGGTGGGGGGGATGGGGGGATGGGGGGATGGATGAGTGGTGGATGGATGGGTGGTGGATGAGTAGATGCTCACAGTGAGCTGAACCTCAAACAAGCAGGAATAGTTTCATCTCAAAGGGGCGGTCAGCACCCTGGAGAGGCGCCCCTGCTCCCAGCCTGACAGGGGCATGGCCACTGGCTTTCTGTATGCTGAATGGTGATGGCCATGGTGCCCATACCTCCCTCCTATACCCAGTCCCCATACCCTATACCCAGCCATACTCCCTCCTATACCCAGGTGTCCCTGGGTGTGAGGATGGGTGCACAAACTTCCTGGATTTGATTTCCAAACTCAGGATCTGTCTGGCTATTTCTATTTGGATTTCACAGGCAGAAGTACTGCTTGTCCCAGAGGTGACAATGGGCTCCATGTGCATCAGCAGGTGCTGGCGGGGGGGCTGTACCCTGGCCACTGCCCACCAAGATCTCTGCTGCCCACCCCCACCCTTTACCCCCAGCTTCGGGAGCCAGGCACGTAGTGGACAGCACCTTTGTCCTAAAGATGGCAATTACGACAGAACGAGGGCTGCTGCGGCAAGGCCAGTGCTTGGGTTCTCTTTCTGAGGAGGCGGTTTCATTCTCGGTATGGTACAGCCTCTGAGGCTGTTTCTGATGACTCATGACATTGTTCCTGCAATGGTCAAAGGGACTTTTATTATAGGTGAAACAGCAAAAGCAAAGTAAATGCAGCTCTTGCAGGCTTTTGAGCTCACTTGAACCTCAGAACACTGTGTGTTGGGAAGCAGTGGCCTGCAACGGCAAGAAGGGAGGGATAACATCCCAGGACCTCAGGGCCCCGTGCTGGGGAACAGATCCTCCACCCCACCCCACCCCTGCCCACGACACAGGCAGGCTGCATTTCTATACAGAACTCATGGAGGGAGCCAGCTGTGTCCTCATCTCTTCTGAGCCCCCTTCCTGGCAGTGCTGCCCTCTCAGTCTGTAGCTCTGGGCTGGGTTGTGGGTCCCTGCTCAAGCCACACACAGACACAGGGCCCCAGCTGCCCACAGGGGCAGCACTGCCTGGAGGACGTGTGGCAGGAAGCCAGCAGACATAGCAGAGAATCGACCAGATTCAATCAGCACTGCCTATTCTGAGCCAGGCTTCGGGGAGAGACTAGCGGCCGCCCCAAGGCCTTAGAGTCCCCAGGCATGAGTTGTGCAGCCCAGAGGTGGTGACAGCCAGAGAATGTGTGCCCAGCCCGCAAGGCCACCTGTTGTCTCCAAGAACCTTCCACCACCCAGGGTGACACTGGGTTTTCCTTTCATCACAGCTGCCCACTGACAGCTACACTGCATCCGCTCACTGTCCAACACCGTTCCATAGGGCTAAGCACGCACGGGCGTTCTGGAGAACAGCGCAGAACCCGAGTGGCGCCCTGCTCGGCTCAGTGGTGGTATAAATTCATAAGGCCCAGTGTTCAGGTTCTGCTGTCTCCAGCAGCCACTCCTCTGTGCCTCAGTTTCCCAGTCCTAACAGGTGTAGAAGTCATTCCTTTGAGTTAGAGGCAAGGATTGGGTTCCCAGTCCTAGGAGGTTTTGGGAGCCATGAGGGTGCAGGGACAATGCCCCGTAGGATCCCTGGGCGACCTCCTGTAGATGTGGGAAGGGAACTGCAGAGCTGAGGGCCGCAGGAGCCCTTTTTAGAGGACAGAGCCATGGCAACACCTGCTACTGAGGGTGCTCACTGCTGTGCCCTCTCTGGGTGCCATCCCAGCCCAGCACGGGCCTTGGGCACTTGTAGGGGACAAAGGTGTTCTGCAGAGGGCTGGGTGTGGCCTCCCTGGGTAGGGGGTAACTGGCTGGACTGGGCAGGGATGGAGCCAGGTGTACAGGGAGTGGCTGGGGGACAGTGGTAAGGCCATGCTGCATTTCCCATAGGGCTCACTGCTGGCCAGGACCCCAGAGCCCTTTCTGTGTTGGAGTCTCAGTCAGGAGGGCTGGGTGCAGAGGTGGCACTCAGCCACTTAGAAATGGAGGCTCTCGGGATGCAAGGGTGGAGCAGCCCTGTCTGCCAGGCAACTGCACTTGCTCATGTTTAACCTCTGCCGCGAGACTGCCAGGGAAAAGCTGTGACCTGCGCTTAAATGAGAACAGATGAGGGCAACTCCTGGAGACACAGGGGAGCTTGGAGGGCACAGGGGCGGATGCTCAGTGCCCAGCCTCAGGGCCCAGGTCTGCAGCCTGACTCTGCTTTGCATCTCTAGGGACTCAGATGGGAGTAAACAGACATAGGACCACAGCCCCCCTCCCTTACCTGCTGTCCTCATGGCCCATGTGGGGTGTGGTGGCCTAGGAAGGGGATATCAGAATGGGCTTTGGGATTTGCCCTTGGGGCCCTGTGCTGGGTCCCCAGGACAGCAGTAAGACCCCCCAGCTTGGGTCTGGGACAGACACCCAGGAGATGTGTGTGGAGTCATCCAGCAGAGTCCTCTGCATTCCAGCATTTATTATATCATTATTTAATTTCATTTCATAAAATGTTTCTTTCTTTACTAACTGCAACATTATGACAATAATTAAATGAGGAAAGGGTTTTCAGAGCCAGATGATGAATTTACGGATCACTTCAGCCACGGAACTGGGCAGTGGAGCCGGTGACCATGTCCTCAGGCTCCAGGCACTGTCCCGTCCCGCCAACACCCTGTGCCCTGCTGTGGCCCAGCAGTGTGCAGAGCTGGTGTCCAGTGAGGAGGCACAAGCAGTAGACAGGAGGGGAGAGGGCACCCGAGTGCCAGGGATGGAGAGATGGCATGAGGGCTGTGGGGAGTGCAGGGCTGGACAGGGACTTGCAGTGGCATTTGCAGAAGGACCTGCAGAAAGGGACATTGCTGACAGAGCTAGGGACCAGCCCTGAGGCTCTCCTGGGGTCTGGCTCAGGTCACCACAGGGCCAAGACTGGACCATCTGTTGGGAGACGCCACAGGTTTGCTGGAGGGGGGGTGAGGGGAAAGGTCTGCAGGAGGGTGTTTGCAGCGGTGAGGACACTGTGTAGCCTCCGTGCCTGCTGCAGGGAAGAGCAGCCCAAGCAGCCACCAGATGCACCTTTGGGCCCTAGGGAGGGCCAGGCTGGAATGGAAGTGCAGGCTGCAGTGTGAGGCATGGGGAACAAGGTCAGTTGGCTACCTCTGCACGTGCAGGGAGAATCAGTCACACCGGGCTTCAGGAGGCCAAACAGGGCACCGTTGGGGGCGAGAAGGCCTGGGTGCTAGGCACACACTTGGAGACACCTGGGCCTTCACCAGTGATCTCTGAATCCTGCACACACACGCACTTCAGTTAACATTTTGCACACGTCCAGGAGGAACACAGTGAGGTGACAGCCTGTCCGCTCCAGAGTTTGCATCCAGATGCTTCTGGCTGAAGACCACAGAGCACGAGGCAGGGGCTCCAGCACAGCAAGGGGGGGGGGGCCTGGGACGCAAACGTGCATGGAGGAAGGGACGGGACTGCACATGCACGGCCTCCCTCACCTTGCTGGGGACCATCGGGGAACCCAGACCAAGGTCCGGACCCTGACCCCAGCTTCAGTGCCACCTCGGGCTGGGCTGTGACCACTGGGCTTGAGAGACCTTACCGTCTAGTGCCAGAAGAACCACACATCTGGTTTCAGCGACTACAGGTCCTCACAGAGAAGCTAAAGCCTGCTCCTCTGTCCCCAGTGAAGCAGTGCCCTGCTGTCACTTCAGAGACCCAGTGCCTTCCCTCTGACCACAGCAGGACCGGAGGATGTGAAACTGTGGAGAGAACAAGCCACCTTGTGTGAGGACAGACTTTAACTCTGCATGATGATCCCTCCCAATTCTGCAAGCCCAGCGCACCCTCTCCTTCTGCAGGAGAGGCTGCCAGAGGAGGACAAGGGATGCATGTGTGAAGCCGCCCTCAGACCCCTGGTGGAACACAGGGTGGACACCATCCTTGCTGCAGTGAGAGCGGGTATTTCCCATCTCATCTCCACTCGGGATGTTCCTGCTGATTCTTTCTGGCTGGTGTCTAGGATGATTGCCACTGCTCCAGGCCATTTCCCAGAAAGAGCCCTGACTCACGCCCCTGCGTGGCCAGAGATCCTTGCAGAGCCCATGGTACCATCTGTGGCCCTGGCTTCCGTCCTGGTGCTTGTGAGTGACCAGCCCTGTCACATCCGGTCCACAGCACCCTAGGGTCTGCATGGTGGCCACATTTTCCAGGTTTTAATGTGGAAAAAACAAACTGATCTGCCCTTTGAAAAACATGGGGTCAGGGAGATGATTTGAAAATAGGGCACGGGTAATAGCTGGGGACTTCCACTCACTGCTCAGGGTACTGGCCTCCCACAGGTGTTTACCTCACTACGAGACCTGCTCCACCATGCATTTGAGGAGCAGCCAGGCAGGGCAGCTACCAGTGACCATTTGGGTGACAGCCATTTGTGTGATAGCATTTGGGTCACACCAGGTCCAGCCAGAGAGGAGGGACCTGGGCCTTGAGACTAGAAATGGTGGCATGTACTTCCCACTCCAGCCTCACCCTCAGGACAGGGTCTGTTTCCTGGTCTTGCTTCTTTCTCAAAGGGCCATTGCTGTGTGGTAGTGTTTCCTTCATTTTCTCCCAGTGAGTCCATTTGCAGCTTGTGCTGGAGACGTTGAGCTGGGCAGGGGCCTGGCTCCCCAAGGCACTGAGCCGGTGCCCGGATCTGACTGGGTTGGGGTAGATGGGTCCCCCATGGGCCCTGGCAGAAAGGTCTGTGGGTCCCAGCTCAATAGGGCTCCCCTGGACTCTCCAGAACCTGCAGCACACTCAGGTGCTTGTGCTGCACTGGGGACACAACCCCAGGCCAGCAATGGGGAAACTGAATGAACACATGGTGGTTCATTGGTGCCCAGCTCCACACCTATGGCCAGGAACCCCACCCCAGGCAGCTGCCCTGTACCCCACTCTGCATTATAGCTCACCTGTGCAAGGATACCAAGTTGGGGTACAGGTGGGGTCTCCAGGGTCTGTGTGGCCCTGAACCCCAGGCAAGGGCAGCAGCCACAACCTGGGGCAACCAAGTGGCTGCGAGAGGCTGAGATACCTGAGCCCAGCCACCTCTCAGCCCTGGGAGCCTCAGGTCCTGGGTGCAAGTGTGGAGGGGCCCACCTCTCCCCGAACCTGGGAGGTTACATAGCAGCCCGGAGCCCATCCATAGTGTAGACACTGACTCACTCTGTTCAGGATGCAGCCTGTGTGAGCGGTGTGTGGACCCACAGAGGAGGTACACCCCACAAGGCAGCCTGCTCCCCTCACCCGGGCTCGGGAGGACACTACAGTTCAAGCGTAATCCCAGCACTGCGGACACAGGGTCTGCACCAAGTGCCCACATCAGCGGGCTTGGCGGGGATGGGGCTGTCCTTGGCCTGGGCCGAATCGAGGCGAAGGGACAGCTCTGATGGGCCTGGCACAACTCTGTGGGCTCTGATGGGCAAGCAGGGTCTCCAGGCCCAGCACAGCCAGAGCTGAGCCCACGGGTGCCAGACGGGGGGCCTGGGCTCCAGGACACCCTGGGGTGCCCACGTGTGGTTCCCAGCATACCACTCATGGTCACTGTTTCTTTTTCTGTTTCATACCAATTTACTTTTGTTTTCTTGCTTGTCCCAAGGGAATTTTTTTTTTTTTTTTTTTTTTTTTTTTAGATAGGGTCTCGCTATGTAGTGAGGCTGGCCTTAAACTTGCTTGTGTAGTCCAAGCTGGCCTCAAGCTTATGGCAATCCTCCTGCCTCGGCCTCCTTGATTATTTATCAGTTATTCCTCCATTTATCTTTCCAAAAAAGGGTCTGTTTTGTGTCATTAGACACGTCCTTGGTGTTGTACTCAATATTTGCAAGGGAAACACAAAAATTTACAAGATTAGCTGACAGTATCTGCCCAGAGTCAAATATAGAAAAGTGCAAGAGATCTGTCCTAGCACAAGACCCAAAGAATCCAGTTGAAGGCTTGGAGCCCGCAGCAGCCTTGGTCCCAAGCAGTCTGAGTCAGCAGCAGAGGAATCTGCAATGGGAGGCTGAGGGGGCCGTGAGGAAAGCCCAGGGCCGCACTGGAGGCTGCAGAGCCCGAAGCAAAAGGCAGTCCAGGAAGCTGAGGAATCTGCTTGGAGAATCAGGAGACTGCACTGCACCCTGGAGAGGAAGGCAAGGCCAGCACCTCCTCCCCAGGGTTCCTTCTCCCTGAGGCTCCTCCCTGGGCCTCCTCCTCCCTGCCTCTCCTCCCCAGCCATCCTCCACAAAGTCAAAGACCAGGGCTCAGGGCAAGAGCACGGCCCAGTCTTCTCTTGAGGAAAGCTGCTCAGAATGAAAGCCAGCAGCAAGAGACCCTTCCAAGGAAATTGTGTGAAATCCTCTCCTTTTACAAGGTTCTGACAACAGGCCCTCTTAAGTGGGTCTCCTATGCCAGAACCACGCCCACGCAATTCAGCTGGGCATCACCTCCTTAAGAGTGAATTCACAGCTGCACTTTGTGACTTCTCCCAGGGTGGCCCCTGGGAGTGGAATTCCCCTCGAGTTCCCCTGCAGTCTCTCAGCTTCTGCCAGGTCCCCTCTTGGAGCCATAGCACCAGCTTCCCCCCACCCTCCGCTGTGCTAGCATTTATATGCCTTCTTTTTCAGCTCTGCTATAACTTTTTTTCCTGTTCTAATTACCTGCCAAGATTTTCAAGCTGCAGCTTTGTCTCTGGAACATGGGAGCAGAGGTGTTTTTTGGTCTCTGCCTGGTAATTACAGTCCTGAGGTCTGCCTTTCCTGCGCACCCTATTTTCCTGGTCCATCTTTCTGGACCCCAGGTTGCAGGCAGGGCACAATTCAGAGCGATACTCACAGAGTGTTCGGAGGGTCAGAGGGCTGGTGGATTATTTGTTCTCACACAGCTCCTTCTGGGCTTTCCCAAGACGTGGGCTCAGTGTGTAGACACCTTCCTCCACGCACCGTAGTAGTGCAGGGGGTGCCGTGTTACAGAGCATGCCTTGCCTCAGTTTCTCTGTGGCCTCCCGCTGTGGCACTCTGGCCCACCACAGGGGCTAATGTAACCATGTCTCTCTCTTGGGTGGGCTCTGAGCCCCAGCACAGATCCTCACTACCACACAAAGTAGGCAGAGCTGGCCTCCTTGGAGCACTCCTGCCGGCTAGCTACTCTCCCAGGCATGGTGCCCCAGGCCCGCCCACCCTCCAGAGCCTTATCCCCTGGTTTGGTCTGATAACGCTGCCTCAGCTTCTGTCTCTTCAGTGCTTCCTACACTGCTCTTTAATGTCTCTGCAAGGTCTCCTAGCCCCACATTACCAGGTGTCGGTATCTGCATTGCTGTGTGCCCCTGGTCATATGGCCTAGGAACATGTGCCCTTTACCATGGCGGCACTTTGAGTTCATAATGTGAAGTCTTGGTTGAGAGATTTAGAGTCTCTGCTGCTGGAACACTCATTCCCCTGGCACTAACTGGAGCCCAAACTGCCTTGTGCCACGAGTGACCAGGAGCCAAGTCACACAGCTGAGAAAGGGTGGGAAACTAGACAGGACCGGCGCCCCACCTCCTCCTGACACCAGGGAGAAACCTGATGGGAAGGGATGGAGAGGGGACAGCTGGGAAGGATAGGTGGGTGTAGTACCTGGGCATGGGAGGACGGAGAGGAGACTCCCTCACAGCAGTTCATTTCCCCACCCTGTGCAACTTGACATGATCTCTGCCCTGGGATCTCTCCCACAAACATCCAAACTGAATGCTCTGAGTATTCATCTTTCCACGCATTCCTCCCATAGAGCCCCAGTCAATTGTATTTGACTCCCTAAGCCTAGTAACAGAGACTATGCAATGTTGCATGCATAGGACGTGTCCAAGAGACAGTGAAGCCCTGTGCACTGCACAGCTGCTGGTCATGCCCAGTCGTCAAGTCTCAGGGTAGCATCCATGTACCCTACCATCTCCTTTGTCCTCAGCGCATTATTCTCAAAGTCCCCTGGTTTACAGGAACAGAGTCCCACCCCTGATGGGTAGGCAGGGGCTGCTGCAGGGTCAGTGTGCCTGTCAGGGGGACCCATGGAAATCTGCTGATGTCAGGGAGCAGAGGCAAGGAGGATGCCCCAGCCTGGGGGTGGGGGCAGTGACAGGACCTCCTAGGAAGGGGATTCAGACACTGAGCAGCCCCTGAGTGGTGACAGGTAGATGGAGGTTTGGTGAAGGACTGGCCTGGCTGCTGGAGCCCACACTGTGGGGGCACTGTGGGGCACCACACTGACTTTCTACACAAATCAGTAAGAAAACATCGCCAGGGGACAGGATGGCCTCGAACACTGCGTGACATGGGCTGAGGTACAGCAACCACTCAGTGCTCACCACACCTCCATGGTCACCAGGGCATCTCTCTGTGTCTCTGCCTCTTTCTCTGTCTCTGACTCTGTCTCTCTCTCTCTTTATATGCATATTTAATATGCTGATTATAGTGTCTGAGAGCTGCTATGCACCTTCTGAATTTGCAGTTCTTCATAAATATTAATGATCTGGGGCAGCCAAGACAAATCAGATTTCTGATCTTTTTTCTCCCCCTTGGAATCCATGCTGCAGTTAAATCCCTGATTGTAACTTGTTTGGGTAAATAAGTGAACAAATACATCATGTCTGGCTTTCTCTCAGAGACATTTTGGATGGATATCTTAGTTACAGACGAGGCACTGTTTCAGCAATCAGTGTCTTGGTATTGTGATCACGGGGTGTAGCAGACTGTGCAGGGTGGCGTCCTTGTGCTCCCCACACGTGTGGAACCCGGGTTGAAATCACATTCTGCTGAGCTGGGTGCACTTCCTCTGGACTTGCAGTGGTCTCTGCGGATGTTTCCCATGCGTGGCCCGGTTCTGTGGCATTCATGGCTGAAGTTGATAGGGTGCCGTGAGCCCCTGCCTTAGTCCCTTTGCTGGCCACTAAGACCAGAACCCACACCCACAATTCTTAGAGGAGAGGTTTACTCTGTCTCACCTCACGTTCTTTAGAGGATTCAGCCCCTGGTTCGCTAGCTCCAGGGTGCAAACGTCGTGGTGGAAGAGTTAGACGTGGACAGACACTCACACCATGGCTGCCAGCAAGCAGAGAGAGGAAAGAGAACCTTCCACTCCCTCCCCAGCAACCCTTGGACTCAGACAGGCCCCACCCTCTAAGAGCACACTCAGCCTAAGTTCATTAGTCAGCTGATTTACCATTGAGTGTGGCACAGCCATGATGTAGTCGCCTTCCAAAAGTCCTGGGTCAGGGGCAGCCACAGCCAAGACAAAGGCAGGTTTGGTTGGTGCCAAGAAGCCAGAAAACCACCTCCCCTTCCCATGCCACCCTTGCCTTCTGACTTCAGAGCACCTCCCAGCAGGGAGCCATGTGGCAACAGGAAGCAGACACCATGCACATGCACACACACCCCTGTATGCACACATGCACCCCCGTGTGCACACATACACATCCATGTGGATACGCACGCCTTTGCACATACAAGCACACACATGGCTTCAGGACTATGCAAAACTTGTTTTTACTTTTAATGTTAGGGTGCAAGTATACAGTGTTTTCGCTGCAGTATTCTCACCATGCTTTGACTCTGTTTCTCCCAAGTCCCTGCGTGGAGACTCTGTCGCATGTTAACAGTATTGGGAGTCTGGGGCCCTGGAGCATGCTGTGCTGAAGGGGACTGCAGTGGGGCCCTGAGGCAGCTTCCTAAGAAGAGCAAAAGGGTGGGGCTGGCACCCTCGCCTTGTCCCACCGTGTGACACCTCTGCTGCCTCAGGCCATCTCAAGGCCTCACCCACAGACTCCAGCTCTGTGCTCTCCAGAGACATTAGCCAGGCACCTCCCTCCTTCACCAGTCCCCAGGCCTGGGCATTGTAACACCAAGACAGGAAAAGAGCAAAGACACAGGGCAGCCCTCAGACCCCAGTGTTCCCCCCCGATGATGGCAGGGGTGTCTCCTGGATGGTGACCTGGCTTCGCCATACCCCAGTGCACGGCCCCACTCGATGTCTTGCACAAAATCAGGGAGGGGGTCAATCCCTGCACGAGGCAAGGTGTATCGTCAGGTTCCAGATGAGGAAACTTAGGCCCGAGACTCTAACACGGACTCTAACATGGACCCGGAAGCCCAGCAGCTAATGCAGGTTCAGAGTCCTGGGAGACACAAGGAGGAGGTGAATCCCTTATCAGGATAACGCCATGCCACTTTCTGACAAGCCCTGGCCACCATCCGTGTCCTCCCTACTACTAAATGTACAGAATGGATCTCACAGGAAGCCTGCTCCCGGTGCTCTGGTAAAGCACAAGTTTCTACTGAAGATGATGACCTGGTAATGGTTGGCCCAGACCTAGCAGCTGGAGCGGCCCCATGTGATGCTCACTGGTGCTGTGTGCTGGAAGCTGGGGAGGCATCACACAGACAGTCTGTCCGTACTCTGGGACCTCAGCTGGGGAGACTCGAGGCTGGGATGACTTGAGAGCCAGAGGCTAGAACACCTGCCACTATCACCACCCTCTGCTCAGGACAGTGTGCTGGCTCTGCCAGGCCATGTCCATGGGAGGGCCCAGGCCATCTGTCCTTGGACCAGCTGGGACCTTGTCATAGCAGCCAGCTGCTCCCACAAGCTAATGTCCTTGGAGCCCGCCAGGTGTCACTCTGTCTGCTCTGCTAGTCAGGGAAGTGGGGGACTAAACAAGGACATCAGGGGCAGGGGCATAGGAGAGGAACCTCGGCAGCTCTCTGGGGGAGTCCTCGAGCCTGCTTTCCCAAGAGAGAGGATGTGCACGCCACATGTCTGTTCTTAGAGCCCCAGAAAATGATGATGGGACAACTTTCCTTGTGAAATATTTTACCCAAAAAGAACACCCTGTTTCAGGTTAACAAGACTCCCAAGACCTACAGTATGGCACTGTTGCAGTAACAGGTCAGGGACACTTTTACCCCAAAGTGATCACATCCATGAACTGCTCGCCAGGCGCAGAGAGGACCGGGCTGAGCCCCTCGCATCTCTCCAATCAGCACAGCAGATTGTCGTGTGGCCAGGCTGAGCCTGGTGGGCAGCTCCAAGCGACTGAGATAAGCCAAGGCAGCGACGTCCTGCAAATGTCAGGGTGGGGGCTGCAGAAACATCTCAGCCAACATTGCCCCAAAGCCTTTGCTTGCCTCCAGCTCAGCCACTGCCATCCTGAGAACAAAAGAGAAGATAGGTGAGAAAAGTAGGGAAGTGATCTTTCTCAGATGGGAGGAGACCAAGAGGCAGAGGGAAGAAGAGGGGAAAGGGTATAAAGCTTGAAACATGCTGTGCAGTGCACTGAGCGCCCACAAGGAGCATGAGCATTAGCACTGTGAGACAACCAGTCAACACACAGAAGCAAAGCATGGCGAAAGCGTGTCCCATGCTCCACAACCCTTTTTGAGAATAATTCACTGCACCATAAGCAAGCACATCACACCAGAGGCTGGGCCTGGCAGGCTGGCCCTGATGGCTCCCTTGGAAAGTGCCCATTACACACACCTGGCCCAGGCGTACTGTGCAGCTCTTTTCCCAAGTTCACACTCTGCTTGTTCATGTGTTTTCCAGTCCTTTTGCCACTGGTGCCAGCCATCGGCTGATCTGCTGGTGTCTCCTTCCTTCCTCTTCATTCACACCATGCTCTTGTTGGGGAAACTGCTCTGGAGAAGGCAGGAAGGTCCTCTAAGACAGCCTTCACTGGAGTGCACCGCAAAGAGTGACTGAAGATCTGAAGACCTCTATGTCCCCCATCCCCACTCTACTGTCAGGAGCAAACTTGGCCTGGGACTGGAGCTTAAATGCCTCTTTTTGTGGAAAAGTACACAGGAACCCCAAAGCCACAAGAGGAGGTAAAAATAAGAACATTAGAGAAATTTGAAGATTCTGGGACCTAACAACAATAAATATCAAATACATTCCATCTCTGCAACATGTTAACATGAACTCTCACAGCAGAGGCTCACCTTACTTACCCATCCCCCACACCCCCATACCAGCTGCCTTCAGCAAAATCTCGGAACACGTTCCAGAAGTCAGGAGGAGGCTGAGGGGACTGGGTGATCAGCAGAACCAAACACAACCTTGGCCCAGGAGTTGGAATCCTCCCACAGAGGAGTGAAGACAGCCGTGACAATGATGCTCAAGGCGCTCATGGAAAAGTAGACCTCATGCGGTAATGTGGGTAATGTCAGCAGAGAGATGAAAACTGTAGAAAGATGCTAGAAATAAAAACTCACTGATGGGGTTTGCTGCTGTAGACCTGAGTCCTCAAGGATGTGGAGAATTGTGTTGTAGGGCTCATAGGACTTCTTAGCATGGCCAAGGAAAGAATCAGTGACCCTGGAGATGGTCAAAGGGATGACCCTCTCTGCAACAGGGAGAAAAGACTGGAGGGAAAAGCAGCAGAATGCAAAGACCGAAAGCAGTCAGGCCATAGAAAAGGCTGAGGGTGTGACCAGCACCACTGGAGGAGAACTGTGCAGAAAGCCCACTGTGAGGTCCCGGATGCTGAACATGGTGCTGTAAAGAGGAGAAAGCGCCAAGGAGAGTGAGAATAAAACACAGAAAATAGCAACCAGGAAGAGCCAGCTGCATCACATTTAAACTGTGGGGAAATGAAAGCAGAGAGAAATCTGGAAGATGAATGTCTCTAAATGAGGTGAGCAGGGAGACCCTGACCTGTAGGAAATGAGGATGAAAGTGACAGGCATCATCCTCTCAGAAATGTAAAGGTGTGCAGGGCAGGGAGGACACACAAGTGAGCAAACCTGCCAGCAAGAGCTGCTCATGGGGAAGCAGCCTTCAAAAGCTGAGCACATCCTGTCTCATTCAGCAGAGGAAACCTATAGCCAGCAGGCCAGAGCCCAGAGGAAATATTACCGCAACTCTTCAAGCAGAAAGAGAATGACCCAGGCCTGATCAAAAATTATGATGAATGCTTACATTTAAAAATTACTACAGCAAAAGACACATTGTATTAAGTCCCCTCAAAATCCTCTCCCTTGGTTCCAACACACTTATCCATCATCCTTGTAACTTTCTGAAGCAATTCTAGAAGCCCTCTTTCGTGGATATTTTCTTCACTGCTTTAATGTCCTGAATTGATTCAAAACATTTACTGCTACTTCAGTCAAATAAAAACATGATGTTGTGCCTTCATCCACCTTATTCACTGGATCTGGCACAAAGGGACTTCCAGCTGCCTCCAAAATCAAAATGACCATAGAGGCAGCTATAACAGCAAATACATACTTGTGAGCACCAAAGAGGACTCCCAAGATGCTTCAAAAAGTAGCAGAAATGATGCCGTGAGTGTGTGTAAAGTAAGGACAGTAATGGTAACATGTGTTTTACTGCAATCTTTTTAATTCAAACATTTTTATCATGCTTCAAATATGTGGAAACTTGGATCTCTATAAAGGAAGGAAGAAGGAAACACAAGGGAAATATAATCTTACTCTTAATTTACCTGGAAGATAACTATAGGCCATTAGAAGGCTTGCCTTCTGCAGGTAGCCAGCATAGGCAGGGAGAAACAGCCAGACCCGCCCCTGTGTTCCCACCACTATCAGAAAACTTGCTTCCCTCAGATAACCAGTGCAGGCAGGAAAAAGCAGCTAGATATGCCCCAGGCATCCGCAGGGAGGCAGTGGAGATGTTTGCTTCCTGCAGGCAGCCAGCACAAGAGAATCAGACATAGTTCTATGTGCCTGCCACCATTGGAGGAGTCCTAGTGTAGCCACGCAAGCTGAGAGAAGAAGCATCCCCACTACCACACACCCATGGCTGTCAGGGACACTTCAGTGTAGCTACATGGGTCTAGAGAAGCCCACCCACAACCCACTGCCTCCTTGGGAACCTGGGTTTGAAGAAACCCAGGTGCCTGGCCCATTCCCCTACACCATGGAGGAGCAGCCAATGTGGGAAGTGCCTGGAACCCCACAACCAGTTTACTGAGAGGAACCTAGGAAAAGGTCAAGATGAAGGAATAAAAGGCAATCTCGGCCCTCCACCCCACACAGAACAAGTCTGGGAGATATAAACATAGAAGAAAAATGGAAGTTGCACTCCTGAAATCTCTGACAGCATAGCAACTAATGTAAAGAAACAACTTCATGAGGCTGTAAAAGTAATCAGATCAGAAATAATATCTCAAGTAAAAGAAGAAATCACAAACACAATGAAAGAATCACTGAGCGTATCTAAACAAGACAGATTAAAAAAAAAACAGGAGCATAGAAAAATGATGAAAACCTTAAATGAACAATATAGTAAGAAATTACAATGCATGAAACAGATTCAAAGAGATATCTAGAAAATAAAAAATTCCATCAAAAGCTGGCCAAACCACCTGAATGAATGTGAAGATAGACTTTCAGACCTTGAAGACAAGATTGCAGCTAGAAATCATGAAAGAAAAGATCTCTTAAAAATAAGGTATCAGGAAGTAACAATTCAATGGCTGCAAGACAACACAAAGAAAAATAATTTAAGAATGATAAGTGTCAATGAAAGAGCAAGGGCTAACATAAATGACATAAAAAGACTACTTACGGAAAAAATAGCAGAAAACTTCCCAAACATGGGCAAAGGACCTGGCATTTAGATAAGTGAGGCATATAGAACTCCAAGTTGCCATAACCAAAATCTACACCCAGACATATAATAATCAAGATCCAAGAAATTCAGCACAAGAACAGAATGTTAAAGGCTGTCAGAGAAAACAAATAGATCGCCTATAGAGGAAGCCCATCAGAATCACAGCTGAGTTTTCAACACAAACCATCAAGTCAAGAAGAACTTGGAGTGAAGTGTTTCAAATCCTGAAAGAAAACAACTTCCAATCCATACCCCAATCCAGATTGATGTGTCCTGCAAAACTATCTTTCAAAATTAATGGAGAAATAAGATATTTTCATGATAAAGAACAATTGAAGGAATTCATGACCATCAAACCACCTCTACAAAGAGTGCTGAAAGATATTCTGGAGAGAGATAAAGAAAATCATAGTTCCAGGAAGAGCAGCAGAGGAGGGTCACCAAACAAGGCAGACAATCCAACAAAGGGAAAAGTCAGAGGCCAACAGCAGGAGGGTAGCATGACAGAGACAAGCCAATGCATGTTGGCCATAACCATTAATATAGAGAGCCTCAATTCACCAATAAAAAGAAACACAGAGAATGGATCCAGAAACAAGATCCATCAATATGTGGTATACAAGAAATGCATTTAACTCAAAAGAAAATTCATAGACTGAAAGTCAAAGGAGATAAAACAATTGTTCCATGTGACAGGAAACCAGAAAAATTGTTTCATGAATCCCCATGTTAGCTGCAAAGACTGGGATAGATTGACAGTAAAGGGACAGAAAAGATGCACAGGGCTGACAGGAATCAAAATAGCTGGAACAGCTGCACTGACTTCAGAACAAGGAAGAGTACAGGGATTTAAAAAAAAAAAAAAAAGGCAATTGCATAAAAACGTGGACTCCCAGCTACTCGAGAGGCTGCAGCAGGAACTGAGTTTGAGCGGAGCATAAGCAACTAGGCAAGACTCTGTCTCAAAATAAAATCTCAAGAGAATGGGAAGCCAGGATTGCTCACTGGGTTTAATCCCAGTACTACAAAACAAGTGTCACTTGAAACAGCACTGAACACCTGTGTTCCCACCACTGTGTCACCGTGAGGCAGAGGCTGAGAGAGCTGAAAAGGGAACAAGGGTGTGATTCCAGATGGAGGCTGTGAGCCTTCATTGTAGCAAGTCAACCTGACTTGAGTAAGCAGTCTAGCCCATCACCAAACTCTGGGTGTATCTGTGGGTGATTGACATGCAGAACAGCCAACTGAGGAGGGAGACCCACCCAGATGTGGGTGGCACCAAATAATAATAGGCTTGGAGCATGGATAGATTGAAAAGAGAAAGTTGTTTCCTTTTCCTTGGAGGAGCTCTAGTCTTCTCTATTGCCTTTGAATATTGGGAAACTACTCAGACTGCTTCAAAGCTCAGGGGCGTCTAAGAACACCTGAGGACATGATCCACTGTCTGGTGCAAGTGTATGCACAGTTATGTAACCATGACTTAGCACCATAAACCCGCATGCACTGGTTACAGCACTGTGTAAGAATGTAAATATGAGGTAACAGCCTGTGTAAGAATCATACAATAGAGACACAGGCAGCTCTTGCGGTCTTGTGCACTGCCTGCTGTTGTTACTAATGTCTTACACACAAGCTTTAACCTGGGGACCCCACCGTTAAAAACTCCCTCAGGCCCCCAACGGGCTGACACATTGGTTTCCAGCTCTTTGAGGCTTCTGATACAGATTCCTAGCAGTGACTATGAAGTGAGATCCAGGCCTTCAACCTTTGCCTGCTACTAGATCTTCTGGCTTCCCTTGCATAGACTGCCATTTTGAATTCTTCTATCTCTGATCCACAGAGCGCTATTTTGGATTCTTCCCTGTCTGGTGCTATAAGCTGACCTCATAGATCCCTGTATAATTATATAATTATATTCCCTGTTGTCTAAATTTTTTTTTTTTTGATGCTGAGGCAAAATACCCAACATCCAGAGTTAAAGGAAGAAGGCTTTATTTCAGCTCGAAGTTTGTAGAGGTTTCAGTCCGTGGTCAGTTGGCTCTCAGGTAGTGTGGCCTGGCAGAGGGTCATCACAGAGGAGAAATACTTCTGGCAAAGCAGGCAAGGGGCAACAAGGCAGCAAGAAGTAACCAGCCTGCCTTTCCCTCTTATCCCATCCCAGCTGCCAGTGTTTTGGATGATGCCACCCAGAACTGTGCTAATTCCACTCAATGGGCTGATTTTTTGCCACACCCCCTTAATCCCAGCATCACACTTTCTAGAACCAGCCAGCTCTGAAAGCCCCACATACACATGCATGAGGCTTTAGGGGGACACCTGGACAAAAGCCACAGCACGTACTGATTCTGTTCTGCTGGTGAACCCTAATAATGCAGAGGCTTCTACACCCTCATTAGTATGACAAGGAGAGAGTGACACTTGGACTGCACTGCCATCACCTTGACCTTCTTGACTTCCAAAGCAGATTCTATCCAGTGCAGAAAACACTCTCCCAAATGCCCAGGAAACAGTCACCAGGATACGCCATGGGTCACACAACAATCCTTACAAGATTAAAAAAATTTTTTAAAGATTTAAAAAATTTTTAAAAACTCAAAGTCTATAGTAGATAAGAAAGAAGTTAAAACAGAGATCAGCAACAGA
Source organism: Dolichotis patagonum (assembly GCA_004027295.1). Classification (NCBI taxonomy): domain Eukaryota; kingdom Metazoa; phylum Chordata; class Mammalia; order Rodentia; family Caviidae; genus Dolichotis; species Dolichotis patagonum. Next base: position 93,712 of record PVJX010000330.1, read on the forward strand.
AAAATACTTGGAAATTTCTTAATATTTAGAATTTACAACACTTCTTTTTAACCTATGTGTTAAAGAATAAACCTCAAGAAAACTTAAAAATATTTTGCATGAAAATTAAAATGAAAATAATTGAATGTATGACATATTTAAAGCAGTGCTTTTAGGAAAATCTGTAGCATTAAATGCATGTTTTAGACAAGAAAGATCTAAAGTCTACTTCAGCCTCTATCTTAGGAAACTAGGGAAGAACAAAACCGTGTTAAATGAAGGAAATAAAATTAGAGATAATATCAATAATATCAAAAACAGGAAAGAATAGAGAAAAATCAACAAAACCACATGTCAGGGGTTTTTTTTTTAAGATTTAAAAAGAAAAATGAGTAACCCTTGAGAGATGGGTCCAGTTAGTGATTGCCAACTGGCTAATGAAACAGGCGTGGCATGGGTGGGTCCTCAGCACTGGGCAGGCTCTGTAGACAAAGGTGCAAGAGACAGCCTGACCAGCTCCTGAGGCCTCCAACTGCCACAGCACCGGGCCAGTGGACAGTGGGCACACCTGTGCCTGGGACGCCTGGCTACTGCCCTTCCCACACAGGACCATCAGGGGCACTTGCAGGCCCGAAGAGCACGGTGCTGCCCTACAGCGTCCATCCATGGCCTCTGTACAGGGTTGTGCAGGTGCTCAGGACTGGGGCGCCCATGCTGCAGCCTCACGCTCTGAGGCCCTTTGCCTGCGTGGGATTCTCTCATGGCTCTCTTAGGAGTTAAGCATGGGGAAGGCTCCCTCCATGCTGGGACCAATGCTGTGTTACTGGTCACTCAGTTCTCACCAGCAATGAGCTGTTCTCCTGCTGGAAAGGGGGCATCAGCAGGCTGCTGGGGACTCAGTATCACTGTCCCTAAGAGCAGGGTAAAGGAACTCTGGATTCTTAGGTATCCCCAAATGCCCTGGCACAGCACCCCTGTGACCTAGTGTCATGATTGCTTGGCATGGGTCATCAACCTGGACAGCAGTGTGGTGAGAAATGCAAGAGGAGACCAGGTGCCTGCATTGCCAGCACTTGGGACGCTGAGGTCAAGGCCGGCCTGGACTACTCAGTGAGACCTGGTCTCAAAAAAACCTCTGGAAATGGCAAATAGGGAGCTCTCTGCTGCATGGTGCCTGTAAATGCATCATCCATGTGGCCAGTGCACAGCAGGGTGGGGGGTGTCAAGCACCTTTGATTCTTTGTTCTCAGGGCCCTTAAGATAGGAGCAGGATGGTCCCCAGCTGTGGACGAGGAAGCCAAGTGTGGAGGTTTAGAAAGGTGACCCAAGGTTTGGAAGAAGAACACCAGCTCCCGCATTTCCTTATACAGAAATTCCCAGGGAAGAAGCAGGAGAGTAGTCAGCGCCAACTGCCAAAGGCCAGGGGTGGCTTCCCAACTCTGCCCGAGCCCACTTGGGCCGTGGAGAGGTTCGAGTGATGAACACTCTGGGGCTCCCATGCAAGGGCAGTCAAGTGCCATGGCAGGTCCACTGGGGCTCTGCTAGGCACAGAAGGGTCTGTCTTCTGGCTCTCAAGGCTGTGGAGCTCCATGACTGCCACAGCCCTCAGGGCTGTCAGCCTTGGACACCATACTCCTCAGTCTTGGAAACATCTACTGTGCCAGGAAGGCAAGATATCTGCATTTCAGACAAGCAGGAGCCAAGGAGAGGCCTTGGCAGTGTGACTCATGGAGCAAGAGGAGAGGTGAAGCATGCTCAAACCCCGTCACCTGGAGCTTTTCCTTCTCATCAGTAGCTAACTCCCAGGCTGACAGCAAGAGCTTGACCAGTTAGGGCTATGTCATTCAGGACTCCCAAAGCCAGGGCCAAGGGCCACCACAAGCAGTGTCCTCAGACAGGGACCCTCAGGCCAGACGGAGGGGTCTTCGCTTCCCCAACAGGATGCTGCTACATGCCCCAACATCAGCTCACCCCGAGCCCACCTCCCAGGCTGTTTCCTTTAACAACACCATGGTGGGGATCTCTGAGGGTCTCAGGGAGCCAGCTGCCTCCTGCCATGACCTGTGCCACTCGCCGCCCAACTGATCAAGAAGGATTCCAGGGTGGACCTTCTTCATAGGTGTACTTTGGATTTTTAATGAAAACCTAATGTTTGGACTTCCTGTGGGATACAGGATGACACTTCTGCCCCCTTTTACAAGGTCAGGGTGCCTGGCAGACCCATTGCCCCAAATGTCATCCTGTCTTTGGTTGTTTTCCAAATAGTTGTAGAGAGAGGTTAATCTTTCCCATCATCTCCAGGGCTGTTCCTGCTCTGTTCTGGTCCTCATGGCCCCAGGAGAGTCACAGGCGATGCATGGCTGTGTTTAATGTGAGCACGCCTGTGGCCAGGTTAACAACATCATAAATATTCATGAGTGCTTGGGGAAGAAGCATGCCTGGCCTTGTCTGCGGCCAGTGGAAGCCGACTTCCAGACCTAGGACATCCTTGGCTGCAGTCTAGATGGAAGTCACGCCAGCTCTCTCTCCCAAGGATGCAGTACAAACCCCGCCTCTCTGCCTGGACACAGGTTTGGTCTGATGGGAGCAGAGCTGCTGGCTGGAGCTGGTGTCTTGTCAGCTCTGTCTTAGGGCTGCATTACGCATGCTAGTGCTCTACTGCTTCCTCTGTAAACTGCTACTCAGACCTCACCTGTGGGGTTCTGTTTACTGCCTGTGAAGCCTTCTGAACTCCAGCCGCTCCTCGTCAGGGTGCCCAACCTCCAACACAAGTGGCTCTTGGGTCCTTGTTAGCGCTGGCCCTGGGGCCACACGAAACACTACCCTCAAGTTCTCCACCTCCACACCTGCCTGTGTAGCATAGAGCTCCACTGAGGCAGCCAGACTTGGTCACTCGGGGGTTTTGGTTTCTCTTTCCCAAATGACACCATCGTTCCTCATGGCCATGTCCAAGTGCCCACCCAGGATGCTGGGCACAGAAACACTGGCCAGGTGCTGTCGGTTCTGTGTTGGGTGCCTCCTCCACAATCTGCATTTCTCCTGAGAGAAACTTAAGTTTTAAACTGCAAACACAGTTTAGGATGAGGCTAACCAAAGGCTTAGCTTTCCGTGGCTTCCCTTTGACTGCCCTCTCCCTCTACCGCAGCTCAGCACCCTCTGCACCGGGCTGGTCCTCACAGCCCTGCTGTCAGGGCAGCCAAAACAGGATTGAGGGTGCAGTCTGTGCGACAGCCTGTGTGTGACCTGTGTGACAGGTCAGATGCATGACCACTGCGTCAGCCAGCTGGGAGCTGAATCTGGTCTTGACCCCAGGACTGGCTCACGGGTGACCCAAGGGCAGAACCATCAAAACTGAACACTATGTGCTCTCCCACTGGCCTCCAGCAGGTCCCACAGCCTCCTGGGCACACACAGCGACTCAAGGACAGAGTCCACTGCAAGGGTACATAGGCACCCCCAGGGATGAGCAGGGCAGTAGGAGGCAGGCGGGGCTGGCAAGTGGGACCATTGCTCAGAGGCGAAGGTGTCCCCCTGCCCTGGAGGCCTCTGTCCCACAGGGCTCCCTGCTGCCACCTGTCCTCCAGCACAGTCCAGGGCCAATGGGGACCCAGGGTGGCAGCAAGGCCTTGCTCTCTCTGCACCCATGCCCTGGTGGTCACACTGGGGTACGCTTCAGGGCAGCAGGCTGGGAGGTTTCAAATGAAATGGGACCCAGCTAATTTCAGTGTAATTAACCAAGTACTGTGGCCCCTCATTGCTTCATCCAAACATCCATGGGCACCTACGCTCAGGGCAGAGACAAACCGGGGGTGCCATGGGGCAGAGCCCAGCCTAGGAGACCAAGTCAGGGGTGAGGAAGGAGGCTACAGTAGGCAGGGTGCTTCCCAGCACTCTGAGGAGCCCCAGGCTGGTTAGGACAGCTCTCTGTGTCCACAGCGTAGTAACCCCCACATTGACCATAGGACACAGATGTCAGGGGGGCCACAAGAGTGGGTCAGACGTGCCATGGGGTCACTGCTGCACCCTCAGCCTCCACAGAACCCCTCAGAATTCTCACAGAAGATCTGCTGGCTCTCCCGGGCCACACCTGCCACACAGGGATGTGGGAGCCACAGGTGTGATACAGCTGGTCCCACTGGTGGAGTGCAGTGGGATGGGAAGAATGGGCCAGACAAGGTCTGAGGTCAACTACAAAACCCCAAATCAGATCAATGTCCACCTCACAGGCCCAAAAAGCCCACTCATGAACCCGTCTTCCTGTGTGGCCAGGTGCACAGGTGGGGTTAATGTACCCAAGGAGGCATTTCACCAGCCGAAGCCATGGCAGTGCCATAGCCCCCTGATGGCCAGCACCCCATGAGCAGCCTCGGGCCCTGGCTTTCTGGTCTGGGAAACCAGCCCTGTCCTCGCCTCTCCTTGTCACAGAGACTGGTGGGGTGGGTGCATGCTTGCTGCAGAGATGGCTGTCACACAGATGACAGCCCCGCCCTCACCTGTGCCATCTCCTGGGTCCCACCCCCCCCAGATGTCCCTCCTGGGCCAGTTAGGCTAGAGGGGCACTGATGACCCCACGCTGAAGGCTCACCCACCCCTCACTATCCTTCCTTCTTCTCCTCCATCTGCAGACAAACAAGGCTGTGGCGCAGGGCGACTTCCACCAGGCCAGCGCCAGCTCCCGGCGCGCCCTCTTCCTGGCTGTGCTGTCCATCACCATCGGCACGGGCATCTATGTGGGTGTGGCTGTCGCCCTCATCGCCTACCTCTCCAAGAACAACCACCTGTGAGCTTCCGCGGGCTCAGGAGCGACCACGTGGGGCGGCTCTGGCCAAGGCAGACTATGCTGCCACCTGGAGCATCCACCTTGATCCGTGTCCTCCTTTAAAACCTCCATCGTCACAGCACTGAGTGGGCTCCACACACAAGGCTCAGAGCCCAGGCTCGGGGCCATCTGGGACGCATCCAGGTCACGGATCACAGTGCGCTATCTGCGCAGCCGCCATGCCTTGAAGGCCACCGCATTAGCAATATACAAACAGTAAAAAAAAAAAAAAAAAAAAGTATTTATTTTTATGGAACATGGTCAAGGTGCAATAGGCTGAGGGCAGGGGACACCCGCTCTGCTGTCAGTGGCCACCTGGCTTCCCTACATCTCCGGTATCCACATGACTTCCCTTCCAGAAGAAAAGGCCATGAGCCTGGGAACAAGGAGTGCAGAACATGTGCGGGTGCCCGTGTCCTCTGCAGAAGGTGGAGCCCCAGGACAAGAAGCCAGAAAAGTGCAGCACTGTCCCAGGCCCCTCATTCCCTCCAGGCCACCGGCAGGGAGGTGGCATGGCGGCACCCAGGCTCCTTGAAAGTGGCCTCACACTGGTGCCAGGAACCAGAGGCAGAGGACCAAGAAGACCTCGGTGCCCTGAATGATGGCCCTCGAGGGGCTCACCCTGTCCTAGACAGTGACAACGATGCCTAGACACGGGTGGGCCTTATTCTGCTGACTCAATGAATTGCTATTTTCTTGTCATTTTTTAAGTGCAACTCTTGCTTCACACTGCTTCAGTTACCAGACGAATGCTGAGAAATAAGTCACCACAGACATCTTAATACCATCTCACAGCTGTTTTATGGTGTTCATTATTTAACAAAAGTTATCTTTTAGCTTGTGTGTGTGTGGCTTTTCTTTCTGGTGCAAAGCAGTGGTGAAGTTCCCTTCTACCAGGTCCCAGGAGAGAATCCTTGCCAGCCATGGCTGCTTCCATGCCACCCTGAGCTACGTTACTGTCACCCTAGTCCCCTCATAAGGGAGAAGCACTGGCTCCAGGTAGGTCTCCCAGAGGCACCTGAAACTTCCTTCTGCCTGGACCCTAGCACCCAACCCAGAGGTCCTGATGGGTCGGATGCAGCCTGGGGAATCCAGAGTGCTGCAAAGTGAAACCCCCACACCATCCTGACCTGGGACCATCAATCAGACGTCCCCCATCTGCCACCCTTGCACACTTGATATTGTAGAAGCTGTTAGCACCAGCCTCCTGGGTCAGATCCCAGCTCCCCCTTACATTTGTCATCCAGAAGGACCCTCTAAGTCCTCCCAGTGAAAGCTACCTAGAAGCCCAGGCATCCCAGATATCCCAGATAAAACCCAGCACCTGCAGCTTGACAGAGGAGGTTGTTTTGGTTCACATTTATAGAAACCTCAGTCCTTGTCTGGTCAGCTGGCTCCAAATCAGGATGGCAGACGGGCCTGATAGAGAAGCTGCTTAGGTAGGGTGGCCAGGAGCAGACAGCAGAGGAAGTGGGATGCACGCATCCAGGCTGCGCCCCAGGGACCACCCCTTACGGCCAGATCCCACTCCTGACATAAGTCAGCCATGACCCCCACTCTCTAGTCAGCTTTTCAAAGTCCCACCTCTTAGCACATGCATCTTTGGGAGAGTCTCGACCCAAACTGTAACAGAGGTCCTGGCCAAGAGTATGGGCGTGTGCCTGAAGCAGACTGGAGTTGAATCCAGCTGTGCCTCTTCCTAGCTGTGTGAGATGAGGTCTCGTACCTCTCTGGCCTCATTCTGGGGCAGGCAGTCAGAAGGTTCCATGTACAGAACTGCTGGGGATGCTCAGACCTGGGGCTGAGTACCCAGAGGGACAGGTGCACATAGATGAAGCGTCCCTGGGAGGCCATACACAGCTCAATCTCATCCTTCCATCTTTCCTCTTAAACTCTCAGGGCTTAGCCTTCATGGACTGTTGTATAAACTGAGCCTCTCTGAGTCGTGATCAACTCTGTCCTGAGCTGATGCATCACAGCTGGGTCCACAGCCCACTGCTGCAGCTCTGTGGCTTTGGCACTGAGTAGAAAGCACCACAGCGCACCCCACATGGGGAGGGCCTCACCTGCAGTGGTGGGTCTCTGAGGCTCCAGCTGCCTGGCTACTCTGTGTCCCACTGTGCAAGTCAGCACGGGCAGCACCTGTTGACCCATGCATCACCTCAGAACCCAAGCCCAGGGAGGCACCGTGCTGGCTCCATCATCCACGTATTGGGGTCAGAGCAGCCAGGGGGTGCGAGACTGGCTGTGACATCCCCACCCGTGGCCTCCAAAAAGCTCCTTCTCAGGCTTCAGAATTTGGCTGTCCAAGGCCAAGGCTGGCCCTCCTGCCCTGCATTCCTGGTCCAAAGGTTCTGCTCCTCCCTGCTCAGCGGTAGTGGAGGCCAAACCTGCAGGCGCTTGGGCCTGACATGGTTGCCACCTGGCCCCGCAAACTCATAGCTCGAGGCATGAGTCTGTCGACCCACTGAGCACCCTGCAGGGTCGGCGCTCACATGGGCCAGGGCAGCAGGGATAACAGGTGCATTGTAGGCGCCATGAGGGTCAACCTTGCAGGGCTGGTGGCCACACACCCCACAGGGGTAAAGGGGTAGGGCACAGCCACTGTGGCTGCAGAGACAGGAGTGGCTCTGGGATGCAGGGAATCTGGGGACTGTAAAAGTTGCCCTAAATCCACAGGAGGAGCAGAAGGTGTGGAACAGATGGGGCAGGGGAGCCGCACACACTGTCTCTGGGGACTCAGAGAAGACCTCCAGGATGGTGATGAAAGCCATGGATTTGGGTGGATCCCTTTTGACTCCATGCTGCTGCCAGAGCCACTCTTACACCTGGAAGTTTTGGTTTGTATCTGAAAACCCCTGGGGCCAATGGATTTCTTGAAGAAGCCTCTGGAAGGCCAGGGGACAGAGAGGTGTAGACATGGCTGAGTTCCTGATATCAGGGTCACTCTCAGACCATCTCTCAAGGCCATCACCAGTCCATGGCCACTGTCACCAGTCCATGGCCACTGTCACAGCCATGCTTGCTGGAGGCTCAGGCAGAGAAAGAGCTCCACAGTGGGGCAACACCAGCCTCACACAACACATGCACAAACATGCAGACTGAGCACAGCACCCACCACCGAGGTGTGGGCTCAGCCAGGCCACAGGCCACTATCATCCAGGGGCCTGCTCTTAGGGCTGGACAGGCAAGCACGAAACAGACCCAGCCTCTTCAGGGACATGGCCAGCCCTGTGCTGATCCCCCCAGTCTCTCCACAGACTAGTTCTGAGGCTGGATTTGTTTATAGATGCAGCGATTGAGCCCAGTGAGCCCATGCTGCCAGTGTCCTGGGGTCACCTGCCTGTCCCACTCATCCAACTCCTACAAGACACAGAGATCCCCAACACCACCCAATTCTGGGTGGTGGTCCCACCTCCCCAGGGCAGTCACTCAGCAGCCACCAAGGTTTCATCACTCACCCCTTGGGGTAAGGCAAGCACTCGCCTCCGATGGCCACCAGGATCACCGTGAAAGGAGTATAGTGGTACCCACAGCAACAGCTCAGAACCGGCCCTGCAGTCCCAAGTCATGGACATCATTCTCAAATTCACCAACGGGAACGATGGCAATGGCCCTCACACAGCAAGTGGAGGGTGAGGCGGCTGCCAATGGCCCAGCTCTCTACGGATGTTGTCTGTGTCATCCTCAGGTTGTTGCATACCTGAGAGAACACCATGGTCTGGTGGAGGGAGTCTGTCCCAGTCACACTGCTGATGGAACCACAGCTGGGCCTCCGCTCTTTGTGGATCCAAAGCCAATGCTTACCGGCTGCACACGCAATGTGGGCTACTCGGTGTAACTCAGCCTGCTTGCTGCTGTTCACCACTCCACATGGAGGGGCAGCTCTGGTTCTCTGCAGGTGTCACATTAGGTCCAAAGCCAGGTCCAAGGAGGCCTGGCTTCCTCCCTCCATGGCCCCACACTAGGCTTTCTGGACCCCTCCTCTCACATGGAGAGAATGGATCAGATTTCATTTCGAGCCTGGGAACATCCACAGGAAAGTGGGACAGGCAGCTGCATGCCTAGAGGGCAGCAGCACACCCAGTGCTCTGATAGACCGTCACAGGCCCCTCCCTGAAACACCACCACCACCTGCCAGGGGAAATCTGGCTTCAATATTTCCATTTTATGACCCAGAAACTAAGGTTTCTTGGGCCAGCACTTTTCCTGGGTGGCAGAGCAGGTCCACACAGCCCTAGCAAGAGGCCACCCCCACTCCACTGGCATTGCTGCCTGTGTCAGGCAGAGAGGAAGATTTGGGCTCCTGTGCCAGGGGGTGCAAGGCAAAAAAACAAACCCTGCAGAGACACAGGAGCAAGGGACAGACTCCATGTCCTCCTGGGGTCTCCTGAGACCATGACAGTGGCGCAGACCTCAGCTGAGACAACAGAAGCTCATTTCCCCACCCAGAGCCGGAGCCCCATCAAGGTGACACAGTGGGGCCAGGGTCCCCAGGACCTCTCTCATGGATAGCTATGTTCTCTGTGTCTGGCCGGCTGGACACAGCAGTGGGGTGAGCAGACAGGAGGGCTACAAAGATGGTGCTGCTGAGTGGGGTGCTGAGGAGGAAGCTCAGAAATACCCTGCAGTCAATGCATGCATCCTGCTGAGGCCCCACCTCCACGCCCCTAAGGGAAGAGCCCCAGGGTCTGATGCTAGCCTCTGAGCTGCAGCCCTGCTCTCCCAGGCAGGCTGCCGCCAGTGAGCAGCCTCAGCACCTGGCCACTGTCCCAAGCAGGGTTTTCCCTGGCAGGGACCCCACAGCCCCTGAGCTGCCACTTCTGGGAGCTCATGCCGCCCATCTGACTCCCTGCTGCTAGCTGACCAGCTTCTCACTCACCCTGTCCCCTCTCTCAATGCCGCTGCCTGAAAACCCAGCCTGTTGCAGCCCTAGCGGGACTTGAGAAGAAGACTCGGAGCTGAGTACAGTGGGGCTCTGTCTTGGTTACTTTTGTCTCTTGCTCAGACAAAACACCCAACACCCAAAATGAATGAGGGAAAAGTTTATTTAGCTCACAGCTGTGGAGGTTTCCATCCATGCTCAGCTGGCTCCAAGGCAAGGTGGCATGGCACAGGGGCAACACCTCAAGGTGGCAGAAGACAGCAAAAGAAACGAGCAAAAGGAGAAAGAGCAAGCCTCTTTTCCTCCCTTATATTGTAAGCAGGCTACCCACCTGCAGGGCGGATGTAGAACCCACACTTATCTAAAGCCCTCTGCTTGCACAGGATGAGGATGTTTACAAACTGAGGACCCTGGCCCCCTGCTGAGTCCCTTAGTTAAACTTTTGATCTCATCAAACAATATCCTAGAGGGGTAACAGCATGTCCTCTACACCCCAGGCTGAAGAGCTGCTGAGTTACTTAGGCTTCTAGACTTCTCAAGCTGACACAATATATCAACCATAACAGGCTCAAAGACAGAACTAGACACCAGGATCCCTGAGCAGCTGTAGGCAGGCCCAGAGACTCAGCACTGAGGCCCACTGTTGCACTACAGGGCTCCCACCATCCTGCAGCACCCCCTCTAAGTCCCCCAGCTCTCTTAGCTTTTCAGCAGAGGCCCATGGAGCAGGCTCGGGTTGATTATTTCTGGCACTCAATCTGAAGCAACACAGAGAAAATGAGAGAGATAAGGAGACAAAGGAGGAGGCCTTTAATGTGGGCATGGCAGAGCTTCCTGG
>PVJX010000330.1:104332-147925 GCA_004027295.1 Dolichotis patagonum
GGTTGTGGAGTCTTAGGATTGGAAAGAGCTCGGCGCACACACAAAAAGGGAGCAGGGAGGTTTATCTCTGGAATGAGAAAGAGAACGTACAAGTTACTCTTGGAGAGGTAAGTTGTTTCTCTAGGTCCAGTGCCAAGTTAGGAGGCTGTAGCTAAACCCCAGGCTAGCAGAACCTATCACAGGTATTGTGCCCTGGAGGCTGGGGTCTCTTTCTCAGACCACACTTACTCATCCAAGTGTAGACAAGTGGGGCAGGTTTGGCAGAGTTACTCAGAATCCATGGCTCAGGGAAAATCTTCCCCTCCCTCCCTACGAGAGCACGAGTCTCGTGTTTGCGGGTGCGAGCTGTTAGTGACCCAAGGTGGAAAGGTGCAGTTCGTGCTCAGCACAGATGTCTGTGGGGCTGAGATGTGAGGAGCACCACAGCCAGCCGCACGGCTGTTTTCTACCTGTGGTTCCTCGTGACACTGGACTTGCTGGTTTTCCTCGAAATCAAGGGAAGCAGACCTCATCCAGACAGGGCTCAGCCATCCAGAAGCATGTGAGAATTAGGGTCTTACAGCCAAGAATTCTCCCGTCACTTCTAATTTACTTGCCAAAGAGGAAAACAAACACAGTTTTCAGTATGAAAGTTAGAAAAGCAAATTTCACACTTGGAAAAATGAACCAAGCTGGGCTCCCACTCACAGGGAATCACAGCCTCAGGCAGACAGGGATACCAGTGAAGCCTTGAGCTACAAGCAACTGAGGCACAGCGAGCTTGGAGTCCTTCCCATCCCTCTGCCCAGCCACCTGCACTGTTCCTGGAGCGCTCTAGGTGCCAGCTCCTGGGCTTCCATGCAAAGCCTCCCACACCCAAGCACCCACACAGATCTTGTGCTCCTGTCCAGGTCTAGTTCTGCTGGGGCTGGGCCCCCTAGGCAGCTAGGCTGGAGTGGATAAGGGGTAGGCCTTGGGCTGGATGGCTGGGCTGTAGGAGCCCTGTAAACACAGGTCCCTGGGTCCTCTCTGGCCCTGGGAAAAGCATCTGGGAGCCTTAAAGCCCCACAGAGATTCTGGTGAGCAGCCAGATGCAGAACCTTCCCTGAGAGGACTGTTGAGGCCAGGGCTCTGGGCCACCGGCTGTTAGGCTAAATTGAGGTGCAAGTGAGACCACTGAGGCAGGCAAAGTTGAAGCAACTGGTTAAGACTTTATTGCCAACTGGGTGTGGTCGGGCCAAGGGCAAAAAGATCATTGGCCCTGAGCAAGGGGTGAGGGCGTGTTTTTATAGGGGGGTGAGGTAGGGGAGGGATGTACTGCTTAGAGGGGTGCAAAATTTTTGGTCTCTGAGTAGGGGTGCTAATGCCGGGTGATAGACAGGGTTGGGCACAGAGGGTGCTGGTAGGCATAGCGTGACTCTTGTGGTTTTTCATGGGACCTGCTCTGTGCAGGTTGAGCTGTGCAGGGCAGCTGCTGGCTTCCTGATAAATTCCATGCCCTCCTAGGTGCGAATAACAGATCTGTTTGGGGGAGGTTTTTTTTTTCCTAGTTGGGTGGGGGTCTAATTCAGAAATCTGACACCTGTTAGATACTTGTCCCCCTCCCCCATACCCTGAGAGCAGTGATTGTCTTGCCTCACACCCTGTAGCTGGCTCACTCTTGGCCTGCACCTGCTGAGTCTGTGGCCATGGCAAAAGCCGAGGAGTAATTGTTCCACAAATCTAGAAAAATGCATTGCCAAAGATCATTTTCTTTCTGGTTCACAACCAGCTTCCTTTGAGTAGGGGACTCTAAATCCGCAGTGTCTCAAAGCCTCTTCTGGCCCTGCCACCACCCAGCTGAGGCCACAGCAAGGCACATGCATACAGCTGCTGCCTCCTGAGTCATGGCTGCTCCAGCAGGGCCACCTGCGACCCCTCCTGGCTGGCTGCACCCAGCAGGACTTCACTTGCCTCAGCCCCTGCTCCAGGTCTCCCTGCCTGCTCCTCACTGCAGCCCATTTCACCTTCCATCTCCATTGTGCTTCCACAGAAGCTCTCTGCACTGAGCTGCCTCAGTCTCCCCCACTCAGAGTGGCCTATGGCAGAACCTAGAGAGGGTGTGTCCTGGGGCAATGCTGTGCTGGGAACAGCAGGCTCCGCACAGAGGCCAGCATCCTGTGCTCGCCTGGAACCAAGAATAGGAAAACACACAGCAAATGACCCAGGTTACAGGCTGTGACTGCAGAGCCTCAGCAAGTGATGAAATAGAACTGAAAGCATGTGGAGGCTTGCATGTCCATCCATCCATCCATTCATTCATTCTTATAGAAATTCATTCAGCATATAGCAGGCTATTTGTATCGCTGAGACCCCTAAAAGGTTCACCACCACTGGCCTAGAGAAACATCTGATAGAGCCACTGAGAAGCTCGGATGGTCATGCTTTGCTTCAATGAGGAGGACAGACAGCACAGCAAGGGACACCCAAGCTGTTGGTGCTGCCCTGCCTGGCGTGCCCTGGCCACATCCGCAGTTGGACCACAGTGCTGGTGACACCCGGATGGCTCCCTGCTGTCCCTGTGTGGTGACCCAGGCAGGGAGCATCATGGTGTGCGTCTCCCCCATCCCTCTCCCCTGCAGCTGGACACATTGGACTGGGTGTTGGGGCCCTCTGACACTTGCTCCAATGAGAAGGAGAGCTGACAGCGGGTGTGGTCCCCAAACTTGCACTCTCTGGCTCCATGGGGGAGCCTGTTCCTGGATGGGGCTGGTGGGCGTGGCATCTCAAAGGATTAAGCAGCACAGCAGAAGGAGCAGTGAGTGAGACTCATTGCAAAAGGAGTGAGGAGAGTAAGGAAAGGAGCTCCCTGTGTGGGAGCGTGTGGCCCACAGAGGCACACTGGGTTTCTCAAGGCCACAGTCCATGCAGGGATCTAGAACTGGGGTGATGGGACTCATGACCCATCAGGTGCCTGATTCCACCAGCAGATCACAGGAGTTTCTGACCGCATAGGGTTTTTAGAGGAAGTATTGCAGCATCCAAAGCCATGGGGTAGAGGGCGAATGGGGTCGGACATAGGCCAGGGCCATACACTTTTGGTTCTGTGCATGACAAGGAGCCCCAGGCGGCAGAGTGACGTTTGTCCACCGGTCTCCAGGTATTTTGACATGGCTGTCTTTGCTCTCTCTGGTTTCTCAGTTCTCATCCCACAGATCTCCATTTTCATCTGTCCTTGCTCTATCTGCTGCCTCAAACTTTTTAGGACCCTTAGGACAGGACCAGAGACAGGGACACAGGCAGGAGCTCCATTAGCCTTACCACCTCTGAGCTTTTTGCTTCCTAAGAGGCGAACAATGCCTCCCTACTCCATCACAGTCACAGGAGGCTAGAATGGCAGGAAGGCAGGACCATCATAAACCAGAGGCTGCGAGTCAGCCTTCCTCCATGGGACTCAATCTCCTCTGTCCCACTGTCTCTGATGGTGCTGCTTCTGGAAACCATTTGCAGCCTCCTGGTTCCCCACTGGAGGCCTGGCATTGCGCTGGGGCACAGGCTGCAGGAATTGGATGGTAGGGCAGAGCCCTGTGGCCATGGAAACCTCAGCAAAGCACCTCTTGAGGCCGATTAGGCACATTTACATTAATTAGAAGTGCAAAAATCTTTCCCCAGACTTGGACAGGCTCCAGGATGCTGGCCCTGCAAATAGAGAGCCCTGGTTCTCCTCCCACCCACCAGCCCCAGGTCCAACATCCTACCCCTCACTCCACCTCCCAACCTCCACCTCACGCTCCTGGGACAAGGCCCTCATACATGGCCCACTGCCATATCAAGAGTCCCTCTTCTGTCCGAGCCCCAACAGTCCGGTGCTGTGCAAATACATGAACATGAGAATTCTGGGAATGGGAACAAGAAGCCCCAGCAAGGTCCCCCAGATAGGAACTCGCCTGAGCCCAGCCCTGGCTCCCTACAGGAGCCCCCCCCCCCCGAGCTGCCCTGGCCTAGCAGAGGGCACAGAGGGAGAGCGACCCCACAGTCAGCTGGGCAGGAGCAGCCCTCCTTCTACCAGGCCCCTACACTGCAGTCTCCCCACCACAATTCCTCCTGCAGAGGTTGTAGGCCACATCTTGCCTACCTGAGCCATCACCACACTGGACACCACCCCGTGAGGCTGCCCACAGTGACCTGCTCTTCTGTTTGCTCTTCTTCTCCTCAGGACACACCCTCCAGCACTGTTTCCAGGGATCCAGAGGAGTGAAGAGCCCACACTGGGTGGAGCCAGCCAATCCTCCCTCCAGTGTGCACAGTTCAGCACCACCTTGGCCTCATCCTCCGCAGCTGGCCTCCTTGTGTTACTCTAACTAGCTGCTCCAGGCACTTTCCTCCTCACTGGGACAAAATACCCAACACCTAAAACCAGAAGGAGCAGAGCATGTTTAGGCTCACAGTTTGGAAGGTCCAGTCCACGCTCTGCAGGCTTCAACACTTACACCACACAGCAGAAAGGCCTAGTGGAAGAACACTGCTCTTGTCATGGCACACAGGAAACAGAGAAGTAATGGGAGACAGGGAGGGAGATGGCCCTACCAGGTCACACCCCAGTGACTGCTCTTCCAACCAGACCCACCTCCTGCAAGCAGGTCAGTAGCAGCATATAAACTCAACTCTGCCAGGTGTCCCTACTGATGAGCATATGAGACCTATGGGGGACATTTTGCTTCTAAACCCAAACACAAATCACAGAGCTATGGAGACCCAGGCCCCATGGTCCCATGCCTCCAGCCTAAATCCACACTGGGGTTTGTTCACGGGTCCTTTCCCCAGTCAGTCCTGGGAACTGCTTCCCCTAATGGCACACATGGGAGATCTCGCATCACAGTATTTATCAGAGACTGGCCTTGTGGATCCAGTCTCCTCGGAACATTCCAAAGGCAACAGTTAATTATAAAGGTTCAGAAATGTCATTGTCATGGAAGACTTGCTTGCCTGCCTAAGTTATTACACTTCAAATTAATTAATTCTGTTAGTCACATCTTAATGGCAGAGGAATTCAATTCTTTGAATAATATGACACATTTCTGCGGAGGACTGACAGCTGTGGGCATTAGCCACTCTTCTCATTTCAGAAACTGTCCTCCTCTGCGCTTTTATTAGAACCTCACAGGGAGGGATGGGCCGGCGCCTTGGCAGGAGACTGGGCCACCATGGGGACTGTCATACTGCCTTAGGGCAGGTGGGGCAGGGCCTGTCCCACAGGTGCATTTCAGTCCCCAGCTTCTCCCTCTGCCTCACCCAATGCTGCCAGCTCTCCACATGCCGTGGGCACCTGAGGGTCTGTCAGTGCCTGCAGTTTGGCTTGCAGTTATTTTCTACTTCTCATATTTCATTACCAAATTCACCAACCTTTGCTTTCATGGTACTTAAGTTTTCATCTTCCTTTTTCTAAAGCTAATTTTGTATTCTTTTGCTTTGTACCTCAAAGAACACCAGTTTCTTTTTCTTTCCTTTTGTGACCAAGGTCTCTCGAAAGTAGTTTCCACTGCAAGACAGCATTTTCAGCATTTTCTGGACTATGGAGCTGATTTCATGAGTCATGGTCAGGGAACCTGGTGTGTGATTTTAAGAAAGCTATTGCAGCGCTTTTCCTGACAGGTTTCTGCACTCCTATGAGCCCCTGATGCACATCCCAGGGTGGGATCCCCAGCCTGGCCTGTGTCTCAGCTTTCCATCAGCTTTGCAGGGCTATCAATTGTATTGGTCTTAAACTGCCTTTCATTTTGTCTATTATTTCTATCATATGCATGTTTCATGTTTCACCAGTTATTTAACTAATTTTCACTCTTAATTATTTTTGCTTTCCACTTACTTTGGGTTTCATTTGCTTTTTTTTTTTCCCTCCACCCTGCAGGATCAGGGGTTGAATCAAGGGCCTTTACACTGAGCTCTATCTCCAGGCCTTTTTAATTTTTTTAAAATTTGAGACAAGGTCTCACTAAGTCACTAAGTCGCCTAGGCTGATGCAAACTTGGGACCTCAGAGTGCTGGGATTACAAGCATTGCCAGCATGCCCAGCTTATTTTGCTATTATTTTTATAATTTCTTGAAATGGATACTTACAAAACAAATTACAGCGTCCATTTTTTCCTTAATATATGTTCTTAAGTCTACAAATGTCCCAATAAGCAGTTTTAACTTCAATCCACAAGCTTTAATATGTTACATTTTAAATTTCAAAATGTTTGCCATGCTTGTGATTTCTTCTTGTTTCCTGAATTATTTCAGAGCATGTTGAGTAATCTCCAGATGTGTGGGATTTTCTAGTGGCTCTGTATTAATTCTGTTTCTAGGAATATGACCACTTGAGCTTTTCAATTGCCTTGTGTGTTTATTCACTATATATTTTTTATTTTAAAGGTAATAAAACCCAATAAAACAAAACAGAATAAAGCCAATCAAAATAAAGCAGTGAAACTGGTACAGAACTTCGAAGCAGTATAATAGGAAAACAACAATGGCTAACATAGTATATCTCGTTATCTTCACAATAGTTGTCATCAGATATAGCAAAATTAAACCAAACAAAACAGAATACAAACAATCCAAGCAGAACACTGAGGACCTCCTGTGAGTCAGCGCCATGTACAAACTGACTGGGGGAGAGCCAGACACCAGTCCTCTCCTGTGAGTCTATGCCATTCACAGACTGCATCGGAGGAGGGCAAGACATCAACAAGAAGCTAAGACCTCCTGTGAGTCAGTGCCATGCACTAGGGGAAAGCCAGACGCCAGCCCCTTCCAATGCATGGGCAGAGAGACAAGAAGAGCCAACATTTCTCCCCGCATTCTAAGTGACCAGCTGATCTGAAGAAACACAGGCTGTGATGATAGCTAATAAGGTAAAATACATTTAATGCTTGTAGTGTTTAGTGTTTCACTAACTTTACAGTCCTAAAGTGGGTAGTCTGATCATTTATTCAGAGGATAACAATATGCAGTGCAGTATATATGGGGAATCTCCTTCTGAAGGTGGAGGCCATTGTTAATTCCCTATTATCTTGTATTAAAATCTTGTATCATTCTCCTTGTTTTGTTTGGCCAGGTTTTATTCTATTTTATCTTGTTTGATTTTGTTGTATCTGATGGCATGGGCAGCATTTTGAAGATAACACGATATATTATGGTAGCCACTTTGGATTTACTATTATCTTGTTTTGAAGTCCTATGTTGCATTCATTGCTTTGTTTTTATTGGTTCTATTCTAATTCTATTTTGTTTGATTTTACTATGTCTGAATGTATGGGCAACTATTTTGAAGACAACAAGAGGCATTATGGTAACCACTGTTAATTTCCTATTACCTTGTTTTGAAATCCTGTGTCACACTGTCTTGTTTTGATTGGCTTTATTCTGTTTTATTTTGCTTGGTTTTATTCTAAAATAAAATTTAAAAAATAAATAAAAAATTAAAAAGAACATTGAATAAAGCAAAACAATTAATTGGAAAAACAAAACAGTGAGAACAACGTTGGATTTCAAAAAGAAGATAGAAGGAAATCCCTGATATTTGCTATATTGCATACTGTTATCCTCCCAACAGATGCTCAGCCAGCCAGTCCCAGGCCTGCAAAGTCAACTAAACAATACAAGCAGTTGCTTTCTATACCTCAGTTGCCATCAACTCAGCCTGTTCTCTGAACCAGCCAGCTATCCATGGGGTAGGGGCACAGAGTTCTTGACTCTCAGACCGCACTCCAGTAGGCTCACAGGAGGTGCTGACTTCTTTCTTCCTGGGGCCCACATGGCTTGTGCAGCTTACCAGAAAGGCTGGCTTGTTGGCTTCTTGGTGGGTCATCCCAATCCCAGCATGGCCAATTCTCAGTGGGTGCTGACTTCTCTCTACACTATATATTTTAAGCCCTAAGCATATTCTAATATAGTTAATATTTATTTAAATTTCCATATATTTACTTATTTTGTGTTCATCTCTTACCAAATTCATAAGCTTGTGCCATGGCCTATTTTCCTTTCCCTTTTAATGTTTATTTTCCTGGAGGTCTGCACTGGGTCCCTCTGGAGTTTGTGTGTGGGTTTCCAAAAGCATTCTCCTTACCATTCTTTTGATTTTAGTGGGCACAAAATTCTGCGCTGGGAGTTGTTTCCTTTCAGCAGCTTAAAGACAACATTGCAGCACTTTGTAACCCTACTGCTTTTGCTGAAAAGGCAGATTAAAGCATATGCTTTTCTTGGATACTCACAAGATGGAGTCTTGTTTTCTGTGAGGTACCCAGAGGTAATTTTCTTTGTACTCAGAGTTTGTATTTCTTGGATCTGGGAATCAGTGTCTTTAGTCAGGCCTGCCAAGTTTTTAGCAGTTATTTCTTCAACTATTTCTTGTGCCCTTTCATTTTTCTCTCTGTTTTTGGACTTTCATTACATATGTTGTATCTTTTCCACATGCCCTGTGACTCTTAAGATTACTTTTCTGGGGCCGGGTATTTAGCTCAGCGGCATAAGCACCTGCCTAGCAAGGGTGAGGTTTGCAAGTTCGATCCCTGGTACCAAAAAAAAAAAAAGAAAAATAAGAAGAAGATGATCACCTTTCTGTTTATAACTTTTTTGTCTCCATGCTTCAATAATCTAGATATTTTCTTCAAATTTATCTTTCAAGTCGCTGTTTATGAGTTTATGGCATTTCATCTGCCATAAACTCATTCATTTGATTCTTTTGATAGCTTGAATTTTGGCTAAAAGTCTCCCTCTGCTCCTATTTTCTTTAACAAATGAAGAAATTTATTTTAAGGTCTGTATCTAATACTCTGTTTCCAAGACCTATCAGGATCTGTTTCTAAGGCCTTGTGCTGCTGCTGTTGTTACTGTGCCATCTCATGCAGGCTGTCTTGTCTTATTTATATTTAATGTTACAAACCTTCCACTTTCATTTGAAAGTCGCTGTGTCAGGAAGGGTGGATGATAGGCTTACAGCTCTGGTGTAGATGAGCATATCGTCTTTTGCTTCCACACTAAACAGTTGTCCAGAAATTTAATTCTTTGATTGATTTCTTCGCTAGTGAACAGTAACACATTGTCTTACTAACTGGTTACAGTCATTTCTGGAGGAGAGCTTGAAATCAAGCTGATTTTCACTTTTTTGTATACCATATATATACATATATGTATATATGTATATCATATATATATTTGGCATAAGAACTCTTTATTGCTTTATTTTTGAACTCTTGGATCTTTGTAGAAATATTTCTTCATGATTTCATTCTGAAATTGGTTTTCCACACACTCATACATTCCTTCTAATTCCATCCACTCAAGCTGCTTTATTCTAGAAATACCTTGACCATATCTTTTCTTCCACTTTCTGAATTTTCTAGTCATTGACCATCTGAGTCACTGGACCTCCGTTAACATTTTTCTTTCATCATTTTCACCTCTGTTCTTTTTCAAGTATGTTACCCATACTCTTGACTGTGATTTTTGACTTGTCTGTTATTTTAATTGCTGTACTACTTGCAGGACTTTTATTTTTATTACAATTCATTTGTTAAATGTCTGTTTTTAACTCCCCAGACTGATGTTGCTTTCCTCTGACATTTTATTCCATTTCCTTGTACTGTTTTCCTCACTACTACTTATTGTATCAGTGGAGCAAATGCCTGAAAGCAAAGAATAAAGCTGGACTTCACCTCCAACAGCACAGAATAATTAACTCGGGATGGATAGGCACCTAAATATAAGAACTAAGTCTGCAAAACCCCTAGAAGAAAACGTAGGAAGAAAACGTGTCTGGGAGAAAAATAAACCATGTCAGGCATCCATCAGGAAAGAATTCAGCCTAAAATACTGCTGAGCAGGGCCTGGGGAACTACAGGAGAGAGGGGAGTACAGAGGTGTGGTGGTGAGCACAGGTCACAGCAGCCAACACAGGCCAGAAGTATGTGACGTCAGCAGGCCTGACGTCAGCAGGGAGGTGCTGGTGGAAGCAGCCTAGAGGGTCAGGTTGGGGCTGCTGTGCAGCAGATGCTGGATTCCCATGCTTCAAAGGGTCCCACAGCCTTTGACCAGATGTCAGGGATCGGGGATGGAAAGGATGGGACTGGGTGGTCGTCTGGGTGCAGCTCCAGAGGAGCTGGTGTCTCTGACCTCTGACCTTAGGAGAGGTTGCAAAGTGCCCCCCTCAGTACAGTGCAGAGAGGAAGCCTTGTCAGGCGTGTGTCAGGAGTTGTGCTTGCTTCCCTCAGAAGTGCCCTTTCATTCACAGAAGTTATTTTTATGAAGTCAAATTTTTTTCCTTGAATTTTTGCACTTTTCATGTCATATCCAAGAATCTGTTGACTAATTCAAGATCACAAGGCTTTTTACCTACGTTTTCTTCTAGGGGTTTTGCAGACTTAGTTCTTATATTTAGGTGCCTATCCATCCCGAGTTAATTATTCTATGCTGTTGGAGGTGAAGTCCAGCTTTATTCTTTGCTTTCAGGCATTCGAGTCCTAGAACACACTTTTGGAAAGATTGTTCCAGCCAAAGTCAGTGGCCTGGGCCCCTATGTTGAGAGTCCAGTGGCTGTAGATGAATAGGATTATTTATTCCACGGATTGGAAGTCCATCCTTCAACCAATAACTGCAGCTTCAGAGCAAGTTCTGAAATAGGAAAATTAAGTCTTGCGGGTTTTTTTTTCTTTTGTAAAGTTTAATCTGGGTGTTCTAGGTCCCATTTCTATGAATATTTTTGATCAGTTTCTTCATTTCTGGAAAAAAGAGTTGAAATTCCAGTAGCATAAGTGCACTGACACTGTAGACTCATTAGTAGATGACCGAGCTCTCCATGAATCCCGTCCAGCCCGGCAGCATAGGCAGGAAGTCCTGCACTCCCAGCGCGCTTTGCTCCTCATGGACCAGTGTGCTACAGCGTCCCCTGTGTCCACTGAGACTGTCACATGGCCTTTGCCCTTTACTAGCAGAGTGCATTACTTCTCTGGGAGCCACTCCTCAGCAGCTCGTTGAGGACTTCGGCATCCCTGCTCCCACAACATCCTGGGATGCACCAGCACCCCGCTTCCTTACGTGGCATTTGGTTCGGGCTGAGGACAATGCCAGCCTCATGTGCAGTTTCCATCTCTCCTGTGCTGTGGAAGTGTCTAAAGGTGGATGCTGATTCTGCTTGGGCTGGGTGGTGGGGTTCACGAGAGCAGCTGTCTCTAGGCTTCATCTGTGGGAAGTCTGCTTTTTGCTGTTGTTTGTGACTCTTCAATCCCTTTACTTGTTAAGTCTGTTTTTCTTGATCCTTTTTGGCAGTTTGTGTCTTTTCACAAGTTTGCCCATTTCATTTGGATTATCCAGTGTGTTGACACAACTTTTCAGTGTTCCCTTACAATCTTTTCTGGTTCTGTGCTTTCCAGAAATGTGTCCCTTTTTATTCCTGATACAACAGTTTGAGTCTTCCCTCTGGCTCTCTTGGGCAATCCAGCTACCGCTCTGTGAATTTTGCTAGTGTTTTTCAAAGAACCAGTTTCTGTTCTGTACATTTTCTCCTTCGCATTCTGTTCTTTGTTTCATTTGTTTCCACTCAGTCATATTCCTCTTGCTGTGGCTCTGGAACTATTGTTCACCTTAGGTTCATTTCCTGAGGTAGCCTGGGTTATTGACCTAAGGTATTTCTGCTTTCTAATGGAGATACTTATAGCTCTACATTTTCTCTGAGCAGGCTTCACTGCATCATATAAATTCAGATATGTTGTGGGGTTTTATTCATCTCAAAATATTTTCTAGTTTGTCATGACTTTTTTACCTAATACCATTTAAAATGTGTTTGATTTCTGTGTTTGTGAACTTCCCAAAACCCCTTGCTAGTGATTTCTAGTTTCATTCTACTGCATTCAAAGAACACAGTGATGTGATTTCAGTCCCCCACGCTTCCTGGGCTTGTCCTGGGGAAAATGTGTGTGCCTGTGGCACAGTCTCCTTGAGTGACTGACAGGTGATGTGGCTTCCAAGTCCTCTGCTGCCTGCTGGCCTCTGTCTCCTGCTCCACCAGTCTCTGCATCGGAGTGTTCAGCTGCTGTGCCTGGACTGTCTAACTGTCTAGTTCTTCCCATTTTCTTCCTGCACTTGGGACTCTGCTGCTCTTACAGCAGATATATATTTTGAAGCGTTTTCCTTTGCATCGTTATAAAATGTCTTTCGTTGACCCTAGTCACACTTCCTGCCACACTGTCCTGTCTGATGTTAGCGTGTCCGCTCCTGCGCTCTCTGGGTACCTGCTGTGTGGAATGTACTTCTCTGTGCTTGTGCCCCAGCCTTCTTGTGTTTGAAAGCTGAAATGCACTCTCGCACCTCCAGCCGTCGCAGCCCTGCCTCTGCCTGCGGCCGCTCTTCCCTAACACTACCCCCTCTGCCTGGGGTTCACCATGGCGCTCGGTCCTGCAGAGAACTGGTGAACTCCTGGAACTTCTCTCACATATTTCAAGGGAGGCCCCTCCCAGTCTTTGAGCACTGCTTCTCAGGTTCTTGGATTTCTCCTCAGAAGGCCTCATTAGGAGGTTATCAGGGACCCCCACCCTGGCCCATTCTCCCCACACCTGAGGCACTTGGTTACACCCATGGAGGAAGGAGGGCTGGCCCCTATTTTATCATGTGTCTGGAACAGGTTTTCACCAGGATCTTGGGCTAAGGCTCAGCCAACCCAGACAGCAGGGACACCAGGCCACATGGGTAGGGTTTCCTGCTGAGAAGGAATCACCATTTATCAACTCAAACAAAGGCACAAATTGTGTGTTTCAGGAAATTGCATAAAAGTCACTGGTAGATAAACTCTGAAATGTATCTTTAAGAAAGACTTTTAAGCTCAGTCAAGATTAAAATGGTTTAGAAAAAAATCTAATTTTGAGAATATCAAAACCGACCGGGGATTTAGCTCAGTGGCTTAAGCGCCTGCCTGGCAAGTGCGAGGTCATGAATTCGATCCCTGGTACCAAAAAAAAAAAAAGAGAATATCAAAACCACCCATTAAAACATAAATAGCTTCACTGCATTTACAGGGTATAACAATTAAAGCTTTTCTTTACATTTAAAGAGAAAGCAGATAAAACCATTCAGATAAGGGTACAGCACCTAGATATAGTTTTTTGTGGTGGTGGTGGTGGTGAGAAGAATGTAATAAATGTGTATTTTCATAAGGATGAGCACTGACTATGACTAAAATGAGAATTCCCCTCTATGGCTTGATAAAATGGGTTTTAAATTTCTTTGGAATAATGTTTACAAAATTTTGATCAGTAAACTTTGCTCAAATATCTTGAAAACAAAACAGAAACAGGGATGCTTTTGCCAGAAATTCCAGTGGCATTTAAAACCGCAACCTCCCCTAAGTTGTAACCCACACTGCTGTCCCAGGTCTATCTCCTTGTATACTGCACATTGGTGACAAGCATGGCCAGAACCTGGGGACACTGCTACCAGGAGGCTTTTGGGGACACAGAGCCGCCCCACTCACTGTCACACCACAGCTGCCCAGCCTGCTTGTTGCAGTGCGGCCACTCAAGCAGTGCCAGGTGGGGGAGAGGTGGAGCCTTGGAGTGGGAGTGGCCTCATCAGTTTGTTCAAGGGTTCCTTGGTTAGTGGGTCATTTCTAGTGGTGAGTCCTCTCCGTCCCTGTCACTGTACCCCAGGGCTTCATCACCATCAGGGGGGCTCAGACCTGCTGCTAGGATAGTAGCGGTGTCTCCTGGCTCCTACCACAGGAGCAAGGAGGGGATGAGTCCCCTGCAGGGGTTGCAGGTCCCTGAGGCTCTCTGCTGTATCCATGGCATGGACATCCAGGGGAAGTCAGTGTGGGCTGAATCCAGGCCCCCGTGGACCTGCACCCCTGCTACACCTTTCCCAGTCTCACTCAGAACCCAGCTGCACTTCAGAAACCCAAGCTGATCTTGGGTATAGATTATAATCGGGCAAGCCCAGCAGCTGCAGCAGTGGCCTGAGTTAGGCCTGACTGCCCAGCTGCGGGGATTCAGGGGGCTCTGTCTTATCCCTTGTGCTGTTTCCAGCATAGGCTGCATCTAGTCCGCCCCTATAGCTAACGACCAGCACATAAACTGGAAATTTTCTAGAGAACAGGGTTTATTTTAGCTCTGGTCCAAGCTCGAGGGCATCATCTGTAGCAGCCTTGTTGCTTTGATGCGAGGTGGCACGGGAACATGTGGGAGAGACAGCAGAGGCAGAGACCTTGCTTGCCACTAGAAATGACCCACTAACCAAGGAACCCTTGAACAAACTGATGAGGCCACTCCCAATGGCCCTACCTGGCCCCACTACATCTCGCAGGTGGACAGTTTTGCCAGGGTTTCCCAGAGGACAAGCCACATCACACCACACCACAGCATGCCCTGGGCCCCCAGGCAAAGCCATTCTCCAGGATGTGGGTCTCTGGAGACAGATGGTGCCCCCCAGACCCAGAAGCCATGGTGCCTGGCACATTCTGTCTGCCACACATGCATGCGAGTTCTGAGCTCCTCAAACTTGACTTTCTTGTCAGTCACGAACATCCATCTCCACTGGTATTTGTATTCTGTTAATTGAATAATTAATAACCTCATCATTACCATAATCCTGGCATAATGGGCACCAGCAGGACAGAATCTAATTAGAGATTAGTGTGTGAGCTCTGAGTCAGATGCTCTCGCTCCCGGAGTTTGGGGTCTGTTTCCTGGGGACGCACGAGCTGTCCCCTTGGTCCCATTTGCTGCTCCTAGGGTCTGGAAAAGCAGACGAGGAAATGCATGTACTTCTTGGTGACTGTGCACTGTCCTGAGCCCTGTGGCCCTAGTGAGTGACACAGCCCAAAGCCCCAGGCGCCAGCAGCACTCACAGTAGCTGTGCAGGCTCAGGGCTCCCCAGGTTCCTGACTTCCCAGCCATGGGGGCATCGACCAGTGGGAGTCTGGTGCCACTGCTTTGGTGACACTGGTGTCCTGTGAAAGGGAGCTGCTAGCTCTTGGGGACAGGATGCTGGGGGTGGGGTGCTGCTGCAGGGCTGCAGCATCAGGACCTGATGTCCTTTGTGGTCCCAGGCATATTCCATCCCAGCCTCACGCAGCAGAACTTCCTCAGAGTCTGAGGGCAGCTGAGGCAGAGGCTCTGGGGGCCTGGGCAGGGGCCCCTGGGATCTGCCTCAGCAAGGGCTGGCTGGCAGTCAGCAGCCTGTGCCAGGCTCGCCCCTGGGACTCTGCACAGACACCTGGCTGGCCAATTCCCACAGAGAGTCAGGGACAGATAGGAAGCGGGTCTGCTGCAGACCTGGGAGGAACATGGAGTCAGCTCCAGCCCAGCGGGGCAGGGAAGAAAGGGGTGGGCAGTGTTGAGAAAACTGACAAAAAGGAGTGGATAACAAGGCCAGACTGACTCCCACTGACCCCAAGCTATGTGCCGGACAAGTATGTGTCCTTGCTCCTGCACATGGATGAGATGCTTAGGGACCCAGCCACAAAAACCGGGTTTTTCTGGAGGGGCTGAGAAGATGACAGAGGAAGTGGCAATGGAAGGCCCAGATGGTAGGGAGGAGAGAAGAGGGAGAAGCACTAAATGAAGCCCGATGTATTCTGCACAGTTTATGTGCTGTGTCGTTAGTCATGGGATGGACCAGACAGAGCCGGTGCTAGGGACAGCACAAGGAACAGGACAGGCCACCCTGCCTTCCTGCAGCCAGGCAGTCAGGCCACACCTAGGCCACTGCAGTTTCTGCTCACCCAGCCGCTGGGCTTGCCAGGCCCTGTAGTGTAAAGTGCTGTTACCACAAAACATAAAACCAAGACTGAAGCGGCCAAGGCACAGGAATTGCGAGTGCACAGGCCATTTGCCACCCTGGTTGGGTGTGCCCAAGGTCTCTGCAGAGGTCTGCAGCCCACAGTTGGTCAGGTGAGCAGAAACGGAGCAGTGCGGGGTGCAGCAGCACCTGCATCCTGAGGTTGACCCATGCACATGAATGTGAGTGTCCTCATCCCCAGTGCACTGCTGGCCACCCAGGATCAGGGTCTTGGCCTCACCCCAATCTCCTAAACGAGTGGATGGTGAATGGCTTAAATAAAAGACAAATGGCATGCTTTTAGGGCTCCAGGAGGACCAAAATCTCTAGGGAATCTGAGATTTCCTGGGGACTGAGACAAAGAGCTTCTCTGGGCGCCCCTATTTATTTGGTTTTCAAATAAATAAAGGGGACACTGAGGCAAGCATGGGAACTGAGCAGGACTTGGGAATCAGTTCAAAGACCTCCTCGAGTAGTGCATTTTGCCAGTTGAGAGGACAGTCCTCTCTCAAGGGTTGGCGGCTTTACTGCTCTGGAATGGGGGGATCAGCAACCCTGTCCTTTGCTGCCTCAGCTGCGGTGTCATCTTGACTTCAGAGAACCATGCCTGTGCTCTTCTCCAACCCAGCCAGAGGTCCCTGTGCTCAACAGCTTAACCCTGTGCAGCCTGGCCTCCAACACCCAGGCCCCTCACCAGCAGGGTGAGGGTCACAGAGCCGTGACCACAGGTCCCTACCGCTGCAGACCACAGCGCAGCCCCATCCTTCCTCCCCAGGCAGCATGTCCCCCAGCCCTGTGCACCTAGATTGTTGGTGGCCCTGCGCTGTGAGGCCGTGGTGGCACCATCCAATGTGACTCCCTGGGAGGTGGCGATGTGGGTGTGTGGGGAACGTTGACAGTGTCTGTGGAAGGCAAGAAGGGATCATAGGTTCTGTCCCTCTTCCCTGATGCCCTGACCAAGGGCCAAGACAGCAGCAGCCCCTGAAACCTCTCTGGGTACCAGCTCGAGGCCCTCACAGACTCCCCTGCCTGATCGCCTTGCTGCTTCCCTTCCTCGGCTCCCCTAGATTCTGGCCCTATCAAGAACAGCATGTGGGTCCTGTGTGGGGCCTGTGTTCCACAGCCTAGGCCAGGACACACCCCCAAAGAATGGATGAGTGGGGTACAGGGAGAGGTGCAGGCCGGGCAGGCACAGGGCCTGGGTTCCAGACCAGCATGGGAACCAGAGAGAGGCCAAAGCCAGAGGGGGCAGTTGTATTCCTGGTCCACATCCCTTCACCACTGGTGAGGGAGGCACCATGATGGGACACATAGATACCCCTGCCCTTTGGGGGTGCCAGGGTAGCCTCCTCTCACTGGGGCTGGGTCAACCTGCCCCGACCTCCTGCTTTCTCTGACTCATCAGCGTGGGGTCTCATGACCAGCATGCAGTGTGAAGCCCCCTCCAGCTGCACTGTACTTGTCTTCTGCCACCATCTCAGGTCCTGCAGTCAGGGCTCAGCTGGGCCCCTGGCCGGGAAAGGGGCCTCAGAGGAAGATTGCATGAAGAATTCCATCAGCCTTCTGCATGCTAACTGGGAAGTCACAGCAGCTTGATTATTGTGATGGCACCTTGGGAGCAAGGACTCTGACATGCTGATCAGTTCTCCTATGGCACTGATGACAGCGCTCCACCCACTGCATCACTGCCCAAGGCCAGAAGGCAGGGCAGGGTGGAACGAGGGGGCCCATCAGTGTCTGTGGGACAGAGCCCACCTCATCAATAAGATGCCCTTTACCCACAGCCCAGAGGAACAGAGGGCACCACCTGTCACCAGCAGAGCCAGGACCTGGGCACTGCCCACACTGCCGAGTGCCTGTCACCCGGGAAACGGGCTGAGGCTGCCAGCCCAGCATCGTCCCCAGCTCCACATGCACTCAGTCACCAACTGGTCCCTCAGAAGCCAGCCAGGCCCCTGCCATCTGCTATACCACACGGAAAGCAGGGAAAGAAACCAGAACTGCCCCCCCAGGTGGTTTTCAGTGGGGTGGTCTGTGGGCTGGGTCCCTAATTTATTGCTAGGCCTGAGCATCAGTTAGCGTTCAGTTAATGATCAACTGCTGGGGGGGGGGCTGTCTGCCTCCTCTTTCAGAAGTGTCAGGTCATGGTCTTCTGGCTGTGTGGCTTTGGATGAGGACATCCCATCTGAGGACAGGGACTATGTAGTGGAGGCAGCAGCTCCCCCATGGTGGCCAAGAAGCAGAAAGAGGAGGGGCGGAGCCCCTGTGACCTTCAACCTCCTCCCAGCTCAGCAAGCTAGACCACTGTCCAGCGGGGCCTTGAGGATGCCCAGATGCAAACCCCAGTGCCAGGACGGCTTCTGGGGCCAAGCTACTGCTCATCTGCCTGGAGGTGAACCCCACTCTCCAGAGAAGCTGTGTTGATGATTACTGGTCCTGAGCATGGGCAACACCACCCCCTCCCCTCAGCAAATGAGGTCTACCCGCAGTCAGTGCTGTAAAAGGGCACCACAGCCTTTGTTTACCCAGGTACTTAAATCCTGCTAATCTTCTCCCAGCTCCTAATAGCACAGATTCTTTGACTGCTCTAAATAGAGTGTGTGTATTATTTTAGGCTTTTAGTAACCACATGTATTTAGCAATTAGTGAGATTAGTGCTGCCAAGTGACTCTGGAAGATAAATACCAGTGGCTAGAATAATGCTGTGCCTGCCTTGTTTTATTAAACAGAACTCCAAATCACAATGGATTTATTCCAATTGTCAAGTCCCCAAGTGGCCCAATTAACTAGAAGACAGAAAATAGACTTTTCTCATTTAAATAGACTCTGTTCTAGAGTAAGCCCCAGTAGCTTTATATTGGTCAGCTCTCTCCACACAGCAGCAGCCCTGGGGGCTCATTGGAGATGGCACAGTGGGCGACATTCTGTGAAGCCCCTGCTCCCTCCTGCAGACGTGGACCTGTGGGCCCCCAGCTGATGGTGAGTGGCACTGCAGGTGGACACCCCAGCTTCGCCCCTCAGCCCCTTGTCTGGCTCCTGGAAACCCCGCTGGGCTCCCTGAGATCCCCCCTGACGCTGTCACCCTCAAGCCCCACTCCCCTGTCTTCTGTGTGTGGTGTCCATTGGACTCAAACTCTAGTCCCCAGCCCATCAGGCCCTGGGCAGGTGCCTCACCTCCCATGTGAACACATGGGCTCCCTTGTGAGGGCCTGGGCTCCATAGCTAGCTCCACAAAACAACCACCACTAGGAAAAAACTATCTACCTCTATCCTCCTGTGGCGCACTGGTGGCCCAGCCAGGAGAAGGGAGGAGAAAGAAGGGCTTTGACCACTCACAAACCTGGGGCAGGAGGCAGAGTCAGCCACCCCCAGGTGGGATCCAGAAGGACCAGATCCCTGTCCTGTCCCCGAGTCTGCTCTTGCCAGCTGCAGACACCTGCAGGTCTCAGCAGGAGCCACACATCTGGCTTTCCAGGTACCTGTAGACACCTCCTGGAGACAGGACCCTAGAGGCCAGGTCTGGACAGGATAGAGAGGTGGACAGGCAACCCTGGTCTGGCCACCAGGGTGGCCCTTGCCATGAGGACGAGGAGGCCATCTCCCCTCTGCAGCGACTCCACCCCATAAGCAACTCACCTGGCCTGAGGGGGACATCCGCTACTCTGGGTAAAATAGGCTACTGCTTGCAACCTTTTACCTCTGAGCTACCAGGCAGGATTCCTTTTGCTACACTCATCAGCTGGCTTCCTGTGTGTTCTGGTGAACTTCCCACTTCTTATGGGACCTGCACACATTTTTCTTGCTGACAGATGACACACTGTGAAATGTGTTGCTCAGTGAAGCATAAAATCCCTTCGCCACAAGGGCTGCAAGCGTTTTCTTTGGCTCACTGTCTACTTCCTCCTTGCTGTGATCTCGTTTCCTTGCTGATGCATTTTATCTCTAGCCCAATACAGCACATCAGCACTTCCTGTCCACACTTCTAACTAAACAGCCCAGAATCTCTATCCTAGGCAGGCATCTCCCACTCACAGTGGAAACCAGGCCACTGCCGTTCTCGGGACTGCTTTGGTTCTTTCTGTGAACACAGCACTCAGCTGGCTCTGCAGTTTGTCTTGGGGTCATGAATAAGGTGGCAGGGTTCAGTCGCTCGTTCTTGGTCATCTCTAAACCATTTATTTGAAAATCCCTCTTTGGCCTTCTGGCTTGAAGCACCAGGCACACAGACTAGAGCTCAGTGCTTGCCATGTGCCCCAAACAGTGCTCTTACCAAACTGCACATGTTGTCAGCCTGCTCCCTCTTCTCCTCCTCCTGCCTCCTCCTGAACAATTGTGTCCCTTTCTCCTGGTCGCTTTCCCCAGAGACACACTGCTACTGGAGCCCCGTGTGTCCTGATGCCATGGGTTATGCAGCACCCACAGCCACCTTGGCCTGTTGGCTCTCCCAGCCCATGGTGAATTTGCGCTTCCATGTGCTTGGATTTTCATTTCATCCTTTGCAGAATCTTCAAATTTTCTTTATACAGTCTGACCCAGTTGTTTTTATTTTTACATTTATTTTTAATTAAAAGATAATCATTGTGTATATTTAGGGGGTACCATATGGTGCTTTGATTTATGGGTATATTACAGAATGATTCAATCACATTTTTAATTTTGTTTCTTGTTATGATCTCACCTAATTGCTGTTTAAAAGCCAATTGTTCTTTTTCATAACACTTTAACAAGCTGTGTTGCATGAGAAAGTGGCGGTAGTACGCAGAGATGTTCCTGCCCTGCTGTTCTCTTTTTCCATTCCCCTGCTTGCTCCTGCATGGTGGTTGGGATCTGTGGGGCTGACCACCAGGGGGCAGAGTGGGAAACCACTCTTGCTGCAGGGTGGGTGGGCTCTAAGCCCCAAGAGAGGACATAGGCTCTGAGGCTCAGAATACAACACTGGACGCCAAAACCCCAAGTCCCACGGTGCAGCCCCAGGGACCCAGGCCAGCACTCTCCCTGCCAGGCCACCATGGCCAGGTGCCCTGCTTCCCCTGCCCTGCACTGGAAGAAGCCACAGTCACAGCCAGTCTTGGTGCCTTGAGGGCCCCCAATACCCTGTCTTCCCCGCAGGCTGAGGGAGGCTGCTCTTGGGATGGACAGAAGGGGGGCGAGCACACCAAGTCTCTCTGGTGGTGCTATTCATGGCCACCTGTCTTCTTAGGAACTCTGGAGTAGAACTGTCACCTCTGCCCACAGATGACAACGAGTCCCAAGCAGAGGAGTAATGTGAGAACCAGAGATGGCTCCCCTCAGCCACTGCACACCGTCCAGAACCCTTGCCTGTCCTGGAGGCGCTCAGTCTGCCTCAGCCAGAGCAACCACGGGGTGAGGATGAGGCCGTGAAGCAGGCAGGGAGGACTCAAGAGCAGTGCCCGTGGGCTCACGCAGCTCCAAGAACCAGAAGTGACAGGAAACACAGGGCGTCTGCCCACCTGCTTGTAGATCTGACCCAGAACAACTGGAATCTGCCCTTGTTCCACTTTGCATCTGACACACAGAGATGGAACCAGCACCCATGCAGGCTAGGAAAGTGCTCCACCATGGAACAATCACTCGGCCTTCTTTTCTTTCTTTCTTATTTTGAAACAGAGTCTCATGAAATGGCCCAGGTTGGCCTCAAACTTTGCCTCAGACTCCCTGACGGTGCTACCAGCCCTGCCTGGCTGCAATCTGTCACTCAAAACATGCTAGAAACACTGAGGCTAGGCTCCTCTTCCAACCTGTGAAACTGGAAGCTGAATTTTAACATAATTTCCAGGTGACCCATGTGCTATAAGGGACCATGGGCCCAGTTCCTTCAACAAAGAAACTTAAAAGAGACAGAGGAGAATCTACAGCTTGGCAGAAATAAAACTGTTCTGGGTGCAGATCGATGACACAGCGCTTGCCTGGCACACATGAGGCCCTGGGTTTCACCTCAGCACCACAAAAGATGGGAAATAGGTAAAACACATCAGTGAGAGGCACTGGCGATCTCATTTGGTTCCTGGCTTACATCAGCAGAGAGTAGGTGCTCACCTTATATAGACCCTGGTGCTCCGAGCTATGTTTGAAACTGAGCCACTTTCTGAGACTCTGGTGGCCAGCCCTGCAGGGAGAGAGTCCAGCCAGGTTTAAAAAGCCCCTTCCTGGGTCAGTGAGGGTGGGTTCTCGGAGGTCCAGTAAATTACTTTCCATACTGTGTGGGTTTGAAATTCTAAGAAAATGTGTTTTATTTCCTGGATGTTTTTATTTTAAAAAAGATTCCTAAGTGTTTCCCAGACATGTTGAATCTGTAAAAGTCAATGCTAGGAATGGTAGTGGTGGCTAAGTTTGTTTGATCAGCTAGCTGGCTGTTTGGTTGGTTGGTTGGTTGGTTAGTTGGCTGTATGGTTGGTTGCTTGCTTTGTCAGTTAGCTGGCTGTCTGGTTTATTGGCTGGTTAACTAGTTGGTTAGTTGGCCAGTTGACTGGCTAGTTGGTCAGTTACCTGGTCAGTCAGTTGCCTGGCCAGTCAGTTGGTTGGTTGGCTTGCCAGCCTGCTGGTTGGTGGTTGGTTGGTTGGTTGGTTGGTTGGTTGATCATTTGGTTGGTCTGTCAGTCAGCTGACTGATTAATTGTTTGGCCAGTTAGCTGTTTAGTTAGTTGGTCAGTTAGCTGGTGGGTCAGTTACCTGGTCAGTCAGTTGGTTGATTGCCTGGTTGGTTGACTGGCTGCTTGGTTGATTGGTTGGTTGGTGGACTAGCTAGCTAGTTTATTGGTTGACTGGTCAGTTTTAACCTTTTCAGCTCATCTAGAGGCACCTGGGCCCAAGGATAGAAACTGGATGGAATTCAAGTGCTATATCTAGAAAGAGTTGAACCACCAGGAACTCAGTCTTGCTTTCATCAGCAGCCCAGACATGCAGAAGTCCACAAGATACTCAAAGGAAGAAATAAATCATCTTTCTTCTGAGCAATTCAAATGGAATATGTTTTCATTGTCTGTGGGTCCCTCTCACTGAGAGAAAAGCCCCCCCCCCAAAAGCAGGGAGAAGAAACAGGAACCCAACCTCAGCAGGCTGCACCTTCTGGGCAATGGGTTGAATGTGCACAGGAGTGTAATTCTAGCCAGGAAGGAAGCACAGCTCAGAAACTACTCCCCCTAGAATTTAGTCATTAGAGAGTCATTCTTTTGGAGTGAATAAGCAAGTGTCTCTGGTAGAGATCAACACTGACACCATGCTCTTAACAGTCTCCTTCATGAGGTCCTGCAGGACTTGGCATCTATAGATGTCTGTAAAGGGCAGGCAGTTCCATAAAGGTGCAATTCTGAAGAGTTAGAATCATTTAGTAATGGTAAGGTCCTTAGACAACCTGTCAATGGCACACAGTGTGTTATTTGAAAGTGGACTTGGAGTCATTGTAAATGTATATTGCAAACTTTAGGACAACCACTAAATAAAAGTATAATTAAATACTAAGAAAGGAGAGAAAATAAAATCAAACAGAAATAAGGGCAAGGGCTAGAAGACAGGAACATGACACAGAATTATATCATCAACCCCCATAAATGCCACTACCCTACATCTACCAAATAAGACAGTCTGTCAGAGTGCAACAAAAAACATACACACTGCACACAAGAAACCTACCTTAAATAGATATACACATGCAGATATAAGGTAAACAGAAAAATCTACTGTGTTGACACTAATCAAAGAATTGGGGATAGTTTTTCCAACCTCAGAAAGCAGACTCACAGAAAGGAGAGTTAGCCAAGATAAAAAGGTGCACTGTATAAGAATGAAGAGGCCAGTTCCTCAGAAGACATTGCAAACCTACCATGCATGTGCCCAACCAGAGAGAATCAAAATATAGGTGAGGTGAACCAGATAGAACTGCAGAAAGATAGAGTCATCCTGCTGCAGAGAATTTATCAGCAATGAACAACCCAGCAGGCAGAAAATCAAGGACACAGTTGAACCCAACAGCACCCTCACTCAATAGATTACCATCAATGTGTATCAACTGTTTTAGCCAACAACGGCAAAATAGCATCTGTCCAGCTCCCATGGACACTGCCCAAGATGGATACTCCCTGGGTCAGCGCAAGAAATTTTACAGAGAGGACAGGCACTACACATATCAAGACAGATCAGTCTAGTGTGCTGTAGACAGAACATACATGCAAGTGCCTAGTGTTCTGGGGACATGCCCAGAACTGCTCAAGTGCCTGGAGTTTGGGGCCTGCAGCCTAGTGTGGCAGCTGCTGTTCCAGGCTGCCTCAAGGAGGTGCTTCCTGCCCACTTGCAGCCCCTGCTAAGGCTAGATCTGCCCAATCCAGCAAAGACAAAATTGAAGAAGGGGAGGATAATCAAGAAGCCAACCCCCTCCCGTGATCCAGCGGCAGCCAAGAGGGCTAGGAGGAAAACCAAAAAGCCAGACCCCTCCCATGAACCAGCAGCAGCCGTGTGGGCTGGGAAAAGAACAAAGAAGCCAACCTCCTCCAGTGAGCCAGCCAGCACATAGGCTGGGAGACAAGAAGAGCCAAGCCCCACCCCCCACCCAGGTAAGCAGCAAGCTGATTTGGCGGAACACAGGCTGAGATGATAGCTATTGAAGTAACAAAACAAGTTAACACTTATATTGTTTGATTGACTTTACAGGCCTAAAACCAGTAGTCTGAGCCTATGTGTAGAAGATAACAATTGCAATGTAACAACTCTGGGGGATTTCCTTCTGTCTTGTTTTTGAAATCCAATGTTGTTCTCACTGTTTCCATTGGTTCTGTTTTATTGTTTTTATTCCTTTTAAAATAAAAATAAATTGTAATTGGAGAATCTCCAAGGACAGAGACAGAAGCCCCACCCTGTGCTGCTCCTCCTTCCAGTGACCCTGTATTTCAGTAACATATCCTTGAACTGTGCTGGAGGGATGGAGATCACACCAGGCTGCAGGTTGTGGTGACTTTGCTCCTGGAGTGGATTCAGTGCACTGAGCAGAAATGCACGCCAAGGCAGGAAAGCACACAACCCTAGCAGCAGGCAGCCCTGCCTTCCTCCCTGCTCCTAAGCCATAAGCACTCCTGAGCCCTCAGAACAGAGCTCTCAATTCCTGGATAGCGAGTCTTAGGGGTCATTTACTGTGGTTTTGCTTTGAGGCCTGAATTTTCAACTAAATCACTGCATTTCCCACAAATGTGAAACTCAAATAGATTGCCTTCAAATGAAATTCTAATCATCAGGCAGGAATACATTTGACTGAGGCCTGCACTGGTGCAGTGTAAGCTTGCCATGCCCAGGAGCCAGCAGGTGGCATCATCGCTTCCCATCTGCCTCAAGGCCTGTCCTCTGCAGCTCATTGTGTCCCTGTCTCACGTCCCCTCCTCTTACCTTCCTCTCTCAGAGCCCAGGACCCTGGGCCAAAGCCACAGGCCAACCCAGGTCTCCCTGGGTCAGGACAAGGGATCTGCACTCAGTTCTCTCCTGGGGTCACAGGGATGGTGCTCGCTGGCAGCACCAACATCAGGCCCTCAGAGACCAGGTAAAGCAGACCCTGTGCCTGCCACACAAGGGATTCCAGTGCCTCTGCAGGAGGCAAGCATGACTGTCCCCGACTCCCTGAACTACATGTGACTGGAGGACACCCCAGTGGTTGGGGCTGTGCTGTGGTGACCTCACATCTGATCTCAGGCCCTGACACAGCTGCCACACAAGCTTTCATTGCACCTGCAGGCCCTGGCCTCTGCCTCAGAAGCTCAGGATTGGTCTAACTGTCATGTTTTTGCCAGGCCTTTCCTGCTGTATCTAATTCATTCTGGTTTTTAGTCATCGCATCTTCTTAAAGGTGTTTTCAAAGGTCCTTGCCTTCCAGCCTGAACCTCAACCTGGGCTGCTGCTCTGAGTGAAGAGTTTGTGCATCAAAGCACAGTTTTGCTGCCTCCCCCAGCTCCTCCTCATACCTACTGCTTCCCCTGAGTAGGAATGGCCTGGAACATGGCACACAGAGCAACTCCAGCAGGCATGACGTGCCCGTAAATCCTGTCTATTCTCTCCTGGCCAGGCCCTGGCTCCCATCGGTGGCTGTTTGTGTCCCTTCTGGAGGGATGGTCTGCTGCCCACTCCATACCTAGGCAGGACAATTAGCACAATCCAGGAAAGCTACTTTGTCCCACCTGATGCCCACTGCCGCCTGGTGGGGCAGATGAATTTAGCACATCTGGGGAACCACATTGTCACCACTATGGGGTCACGTGTGTCCCTTTGGGGAGGAGGATTTGCTCAAAAACCAGTCCCAGAAAGGAGCAGAAGGGCAAAAGCCAGTGGTGGATGTGGCTCCCCCTAGAAGCAGCACTGTCCCTGAGCAAGAGAGACAACTTTCAGTCACCCTGATGTCCATATCTACCTGCTCTTCCCTCATCTTCAGGATCAGACCATTACTGCTGGATATGCTCAGTTACTTCTTGGTAATCCTGTGGTCTGCAGCTCAGAAATTCACCTAACCACTGAGAAGGGTGGCAGAGCAGCTCCCCCTGGTTATGGCCCACTTCCACTGCTCCCCATAGTTCTCCAGCAGGTGGTGCACGCGGCAAGCTCTTTCAATGAGAGTGTGAAGGAGGGAGGGAGGGAGGGAGGGAGGGAGGGAGGGAGGGAGGTTCAGGTTGAGGAGGAAGGAAGGAAGGAAGGAAGGAAGGAAGGAAGGAAGGAAGGAAGAAAAGAGGGAAGGGAGTATAGGAAAGAAGACACCGAAGAACTGCCGTGAACAATGCCTTGGGTGAGAAGCAGGGAGAAAGCTCTGCTGAAGACACCCTCCTCCTGAGCCACAGCCACATGTCACTGCCCAACAGAGAGCTCTAGTGGATGCAGGATGGTCCCACACACGCAAACCAGCAGGCTCAATCCTCCTCATGAACAGAAGTGTGACCATCACATAACCATCTCGACAGACACAGAAAAGGCCTTGATAAAATCACCAATTCTTGATACAGAGAAGACCCTGAAAGAACTTTATCTCAAGCTGATCAAAGCCATCTACTGTGCTAACATCGTATTAAGTGGGGGGAAACAGATGCTTTCCCTCGAAAATCAGGAACAGGCCAAGGAGTTCTATCACCCCTCCTGCCCAACACGTTCCTTGAAACAGTAGCCAGAGAACTCATGTGAGAGAAAGAAATTAAAAGGCTACCTATAGAAAAGGAAGACACTGAATACAATTATTTGAAGATGGCATGATCCTCCACACAGAAGACCCAAAAAATTCCACCAAAACAGTTTTAGAATTAACCAAATTCCACAGTGTAGCAGAATACAAAATAAACACAAAAAAATCAACAGGATTCCTACACACCAATAACGAACTTGCCAAGAAAGAAATTAGAAAAACAACACAATTCTCAATAGCATTGAGAAAAATTAAACCTAGGAATTAACAAAGGAAATGAATTAAAATGTCAGAAAGAGATCAGAAATGGAAAGATGTCCCCATCCCTGGACGGGAAGAACTAATATTGTCAACCTGACCACACTTCTAAAAGTGATGTCCACAGGTAGTGCAGGCCCCATCAGAAATCAAGCGGGACTAGGGGAGGACAGTGCAGTCCTCCTCCTCTCTTTCCTGTGTGTTGTGTGCCTAAAATACGCCTGTGATCCACATCTGTGAAGTCTGCTTTGGCCTCGGGGACCAGTTTGTGGGGACAGGGCCGGGGCACAGCATGGCCTCCTTGCTGTCTTGACAGAAGAGGAGCTGCCTGGATGCTAGCCTGAGGGCTATGAATTGCTATGGGAATGGCAGGTCAGTAACTTCCAGGGCTGACTCATATGCAAGACAGCACTGTGTCCCACGCATTGATGGCGCAGTTTTCACAAGGACATGTGTGGAGGCATGACCACGATGGACCTGTGACATTCTCCTGGTACTTTGCAAGGTGACTAGGTCGGGGGCACTGTCTTCATCTGTGGATTCCTACACTGCTAGTTCCTGGATGAATGTGTGGTCAGGGGGTGCAGCCTGGATGGAAGAGGCAGGTCTCTGGACCTGCAAAGTCTCATGAACTCCAGCCTTTGGGGTCAATTTTGGTGCAAACCACAACACACGTGGAACTAAAAACTCTGAAATCATAGTCAGGAGTAGGTAGAAGCTATGAGGCAGTGTGGAGGGGTGGCAGAGAAATGGAGAGAGATTGGTTAAAGGGTACAGAGTTAGGCAGAAGGAATACATTCTGGAGATCTGTACAGCAGGGAGACTGACTATAGTTAACAGGAATACGTTGTATACAGGAAAATTGCTAACAGTAGATCGCAAATCTTTTCATTCCCCCTAAATAAGTATGCAAGGTGATAGATATGTTACTTATCTTGGTTTACTCATCTGCAGACACAGGTATCTATCAAAACATCACAGAGCATACTGTAAATACACACACTTTCCACTTTTCCGTTCTAATTTAATAGCACTGGTGGGAGGAAGCCCCATGGCAGAGACACAGGCGTACTGACTGCATCTGGTCCTGGGGCCCAGTCCCAAATGGCACAGCCCAGGCCAAGGGCTCACATGTCATGCAGCACCTGGCCAGGGGCTGAGCTCCCGCCTGGCTCCCCCGGTGAGATTCCCCTTCCTGCCTATTCCTATGGATACAGGGAAGAGATCTCACCCTAGGACTTGGCCCCAGCCATTTAGTGGAGCGCTCAGGGTGTGCACAGAACCCAGAGGCCAGCAGTCAATGACCAGGAGGGGCTCTTCCTCCCTAGGAGCTCAGGAAGACTCAGTCTTTTCCCTGGACAGAACGAGAGAAGGTCAACCTCCTGGCAACCTACTTGGTGATAGAGGATATGGCCTCGGAAGGTAGGAAAATGCACTGAAGGACACAGTCTTCCTCCCACCACGAGTGCCCTGGAGTGAGCCTTGCCTGAGGCTGTCGAGGTACTGTTAAGTGACCCAGGACAAATCCTCCCAGCTCTTGACTGTCAAACAGGCTTTCTGTCCTGTGC
This sequence comes from Dolichotis patagonum, assembly GCA_004027295.1. Lineage (NCBI taxonomy): Eukaryota > Metazoa > Chordata > Mammalia > Rodentia > Caviidae > Dolichotis > Dolichotis patagonum. The sequence continues at coordinate 133,082 of PVJX010000330.1, forward strand.
AACATAAAGAAAGTGCACCCCCAACCTGGGTGGAAGCCAGGTCCCCCCAAAGGGAGTATGACTAGCCTGAGGCCTGAGAAGAGCTGCTGACCACTCTCTGGGTGCCTTCCTCAGGCCCTAGCCACAGCTGACAGACCCTGCACTGAGTGGTTGCTAGTTTATAAGAGCTGAGAGGAGCAAGCATCCTTCTCTGACCTGTGAGGAGGGACACAGGTGAGGGGCGGTGTGGAGGAGAAGCCGGGGCTTCCCATGTGACAGAGACAGAAGGACCTGATCACGGCCCAAGGCTCCACGAGCAGCCAGGCATCCTCATCCTGTCCCCATCACAGCTCATGGTCTCTCAGGAGGGCACAGCTTGGAAGCCACAGGTGTGACCACAGGCCCTGCACCAGGAAAGGGGATCACAAAAAGTTCAGACAGGGCAAGATGGGGCCCCCTTCAGGCCAAGCTGATGCCCTCAGGTATGTGTTCAGCTTCTGCCCAGGGCAAGGAGGGACAAAGGGCAGGCTGGGGAGGGGCCACTTCAGCCTCTCCTGAGGCAGGAAGCCACCAGGGTGGTGGGTGGAGGGCGGCCAGGCAAGGGATTTTCAGAACCAAACCCTGGGAAGTAAAAAGAATCAAGACAACTGCGTTTCTGTGGACAGAGTTTCCACCTCTGTGGCCCTCGGCCTTTGCTCTGGCCCATCTTGTGCCCCAGGAGGGCAGCACTCAACTGTAAACCACAGCTCCCTGTGGTCCCATAGCTGCGTGCACAATACAGCCTGCTGCTCTGCAGGGGCCCCAGGGCAGCAGCCCCATCGGACTCTCACAACACCTGGTGCCCATCGTGGCATCCCAGGCACTGAGACTGACCTTTTCCAGGTGTCCAGTCCCTGAGAGGACAGCAAAGACTCACCCACACCAGGCTTTCATTCTGTTATTTCCCATGGCCCAGGCTGTTAATTGCCCATGTTCTTCCCAGATTCACAATAGCCTCAGTGCTTTAAAGAAAAACAGCTTTTCCTCTCCTTTAAATGATCCCAGGAGTGGCTGTCAATTCACTGTTGTAGCTCGGCACCCCATGAGACCTAGGGGCGCAGGCAGGGACACAGAGCAGTAGTAACCTCTCTTGGGCACCCACCTCCTCGCAGCAGGGAACTGGCCGCTCCCTGGGCCTTGCCCACTTGGCATCCCCTCTTCCCACAGGTGGTGCATGACTGTGGGTACAGGCAGTGTCATCGCCTTAGCCTCATGCAAGGCCTCAGCTACTGAAGAGTCTCAGGGCCCCAGGACATGCGGCTCCCTGATTTCCTTCCTTGGTGTTTGGATGGTGGTACACAGACATGTAAAATGACCAAAACTCATCAAGCTAAACAGATACCTGGGACAGATAGCTGAAGAAGGGAAGACTCTGCAGCTATGGGAACCTGGCTGATCCTCTCAGCTAACTACCCTCGCCTCCCAAGCCTCAGAAACAACACCTGTGCAGACACCTGCTTTAGCTTACAGGTGACTTTTCTTCAAGTTAACATAGTCATTGTCCAATGTCAATAAAACAAGCATTAGGCGTGCAGATGAGAAGCATCCTCTGTAGCCTCTACACTCATACCCACCTTCACCCACTCTGGCTTCCATCTCCTCTGCCTATGCACACAGATGATTTCTTTTTATAAAAAAAAGTGTGCAGAGCAGCAACTTTCTGCCTGCAGCTTGCTCACCTGCGTTATTCCATTTGAGCTCAAACGCTTGTGAAGAGCAGCTGCAAGGTTTTATATGAGTAAATACCGTCCTCTCCAGACCCATCCATCAGGCAAAGCCTGATAAATGGAATAATTGTGCCAATAAAACTCAGCCCCTACAGACACACTGGATTCAGGCAGGGCCCATGCACGCAAACTCACCTGGCCATGTCAGAGACTCCAGAGGAGCCAATCAAACACCGCCTGGCCTGAGGTGTTAAAGTCACTGCCTGGGTACCGTGGAAGGAGCCCCCAGTGTACTTGTCCCTGTGATGAGCCCTCTGCTGGCCCTGGGCGTGGCCCTCCTCCTTCAAAGCCAGATCCCGACAGCACAGCTGTGAATGTGACAGGGGCTCCCACATGTGTGCTGACTCTGCCTGTGACCTCTGCAGCCTCCTCACTTTCTCAGTTCCTGTGACCCACATACGGCATGAGGTGTGGGGAGTTAGGGATTGGAACAATGAAGACAAGAACAGGATAAAGAGCCCAGGCTGCCCCATCATGACCCCCAGGGAAACCACGTAGGATGCCAGTTGCTCAGCCGACCCCAAGGGAGATGCAGTCCACGTCCTCGATCAGCTTGCTCACACAGAACAGGGTGTCACCATAAATACAGGGTGTCTCCGTACATGCAGGGCATCACTTGATGTGCAGCGTGTTACCATACATGCAGGGTGTCACCATATGTGCCAGGCGTCACCGTACATGCCCATCTACAAGTTTTTGACTTAGAAATATTTCTTGTATCAATGTAAAATAAATTCTCTTCCTGCCACAGAGCGTGGGTCCTGAGTGGAAAGCCCAGGGCAGTGGAAGCCACAGATCAATGGTTCCCCCTGTGGTGGGTTAACTAATGGTCCACTTGTAATGCACAGCTGAACTTAGTGCGGTACTGGGTGTGGAGGGCCCACCTGAGGATCGTTGCCGACAGCATAAAAGGAGAACTGGCGGGGCAGAGGAGTGCTGTTGGTTCTCCTGAAGAAGCTTGTCACAATGGCTTCTTGATGCGAACTTGGCTGTTCTCATTGTCAGAGGAGCTCAGGACCTCGTTTCGCTGAGATTGGCTGTGGTACTTTTCAGGGGAGCTCTCATCCTTACCTGGAGAGTCGCTTCCTGGCTCCAGTGCAGATCCCTCAGTTTGCTGGCACAGATCCTTCATCCCACTGGCACAGACTTTCTAGCTTCTACCACTGACCTTTGAGCCTTCTCAGAGCAGATCCATGACACAGACTTGCATGAGACTTGTCATGGGCTCTAGGCCTCCCGCTGCACTCGTGTAGAACATTGCCACGGGATCCAGGCCCTCAGCTGGATTCTTTGGGTCTCTAGTGTGTGTGGACAGATCTCTTGCACTCTTCTGCACTTGACTTTTAGGGTGAATATTATAAAATAATCCTATAAAGTATGTGTCCTGTATTAAATCTATTCCCTTGCAAACCCTGACTACAACACTGTCCATATTGGTGTTCCTTCCCTACCTTCACTCCCAAATCTCTTTATAAGTTAAGCTAGTTGACCACATAATGGAACTAGCATGGCAAAATGAAACTCCAATTTTTTTCTAGAGACAAGTAGCCTCTCCAGATGTCCTCAGACCCAGGGCAGAAGCCACCTCTCCTTCTCGGCTCAGATCCATGTGTGGACAGACATGTAGATGGCAGGCTCAGGAGTTCACAGGATTTGTCTCCACAGGAAGGGAGGAATGGTGATGGGGGGGTCTCCCATCTCCTGGTACCCTGACCTTGTCTTTGGGAAAGGACTTTCACCATCCAGACACAGCGAAGTGACCTGGGCACAGGTGCTTCCCATTTCCACCAAGCTCACTTGAGATAAAGTCTTTTTTGCTTCTCACCAAAAGCTATGGCTTCCCCCAGTTTGGTCAGCAGAGAGCAAATGGCCCTGGTTGTGTGGACCCAAGTGGCCAGGACTGGTAAAGGGCAGAAACCTGGCCTGATGGTAAGGAAACCAATTCAGAGGATACAAAGGAAGTTTTTAGGCAAAACAGCTCAGGTCACCCATCCCAAGGACACCTCCGGCCTGGCCTGTGTGGGCCTCTCTCTAACTGCACCTGGTAAAGCCTGTCCCCACCTCTAGGGCAGGTGTCCTGACCACTCTCCTCGGGGGACTCCAGACTCCTCTGGTGACAGGTGGCTATGGCAGTGTGGGGAGAACTCCCTGCAAGAGTCAGGCTTTATCTTTAGCCTCACAGTGTAGGGCTGGTGGGAGCTAGAGGTGGCTGAGCTTAGCGACGCATTCCTGAGCTTTGCTTCAAAATCTCGAGGACACTGGGTCAGAGTGAAGACAGTGGCCATGCAAAGGACTACACAGACCCCGGTGATGGCAGCCTGACTGGAAGCACTCCCTCTCTACTCAGCCCAGGGCTAGCTGTCCACAGCATCTGCAAGGACCCCAGAACCACACCTGTGCGTGCAGTCAATCGGCATCCTCCATTCTTCCTGGGGCTGGAATGAGTGTGCCACCCAAAGGTGCCAGATGCAGGTTTGGAAAGGCAGAATGGGGGAGTGGGAGTGAGCTCTCATAGCGGGTGCCTCACTGCCTGCTTTCAGATGCCAGCTCACTAACCAGGGTCCCTTCGCCACTCTGGGCCTCAGTCTTACTTCTAGGGTGGAGGTATGACAGTGCCTACCTATGACACTGTGATTTATGGTAAGAATATATCTGGTATTTGATCCTTGCCCAACTGCCAACACAGAGCTCTTAAAACCCCAGAATTTCCTAAGGACAATGAAGGTGACAGGTGCATCACCATGCTTTTCATAACAAGCCCCTGTCACCTACACCTAAGCATCAGTGAGGGGACTTAGAGCTGACCCTAAAGACAGAGGCTGAGGAAACTGACCCGTGGCTTGAGGGCTGACACTCATCCCCACCCCAGGCTCTGGGGCAGCCGGGTAAATCACTAACCAGCAGCAACTGGACTAGCCTGCCACGCTGGAGCCTCAAATACCAAAGGCACGAGGTTCACAGGGCCTCTGGGCCATTGCAGGGCAGGTGGTGCACCCCAGGCCCCACAGGCTCCGCTGGACCACACTCTGCTTGCTCTTCATTGGGGTGCTCCTTTGTGAACCTCTAAAAAATCCTCCAGGATGAGCCTGTGGTGAGCAGTGAGCCATTCTAGGCAATCTTGGAAACTCAGCCACTCCGTAGCTGAGTTTGACAGAAGTTGCGGGTAACCCAGAGAACCCCTACTTATGGTTAACAGAGTTCCTGCCCTGTGGGGCCCTGTCCACTCGTGTCAGGAGGGGCTGAATTGCAGGATGCCCAGTGTGGGAAGGGCTCACACACCTGCTATTGTTTCTGCGGTTCTGGGGTGCAGTGAGGTCCCCACTGAGCCAGGTTCTTGTCCCAAACAAAGAACTGGTCAAGACATATGCAAAAGGTAGTGAGGTTTTACATTATTAAAGGTAGGAAATGAAACATGCTCTGCAGAGCAAGGGCAAGCCAATTAAAGCAGGGAAAGCAGCACCAGCTGCATGCTGAGAGAACCTGAGGCTAAAGGCAGCGTCTTTTGTGTCTTCCACTCTGACCTGGTCCTCTACCAAAAAACCTGCTTGATCTCATGCCAGAGGCATTGAGGATCACATTTCCCAACAGACCCCGGTGCAGGGTTCCAGAGCGCATTCTGTGAATGTGCCCCGGGTCTCCATGACTGATGGGTCACACATGCTTGTCCGGCTGTCTGGCCACACCTGCTCTCATACCTCAGCACCTGAAGTCCAGAAGGTGTGCATAGCACTCGGTGCCTGGCTCTCCCTGTCTGTGCTGGGTGAGGGGTTAAAGGGCTCACGTCCACCCCCGCTGGCCCTCCATACAGAGGAGGCTACTCAGAGCCTGGACTCACTCAGCCTATTTTTACAAAACAGCTGCAGCATGAAACTCTCCTCCAAGATGGACCATATATTAGGTCAGAAAGGCAACCTCGGCATGTTTTAATCTGAAAATCATAGCATTTGTTATCTTCTCTGACCAAAGTGGAGTAAAACTAGAAATCAACAATATGGAGCACTTCAGAAGTTGTAGAAATACACAGAAATTAAACAACAGTCTCCTCAATGACCAATAAGTTAATAAAAAATCAGAAGGGAAATTTAAATTTTTTTGAGACAGGGTCTAAGTTGCCCAGGCTGAGTTCATACCAAGAGCACTGGAATTATAGGCATGTGCCACTGTGTCCAGATAAAAATTTCCTGGAACAAATGAAGATAAGAATTTAATGTATCAAAAGCTATGGGTTACAAAAAAAAAGCAGTAGTAAGAGTAAGTTCATAGCACTTAGTGCTTGCACCAAAAGAATGATTTCACATAACCAACTTAATGATACAATTCAAGAAACAAGAATAATTTGAACAAGTCAAACTGAAAATTATCAAGAAAAAGGAATGACAGTTATGGCTTGTATCAGGATGTTCCCCAAAGTATCATGCACTCATAGCGGGTGCTCTTTGGAGGCAGCTGGGTTTAGGGTATATGAATACGATTAAGGGTATGTGATAACTAAATTAGTCTACTGATTGGTTTAGCATAGTTTTGGTTGTGGATACTGGAAAGGCCCATCCTGAATGCAGTTGGCACCTTTGCAGCCTGGGCGAACTAAGAGGAAAAGGCTACTTGCCACTGCTATCTCCTACCTGCCCTGCCATGGACTGTTTCTCCTTCCTGATGCCAACCTGCCATGCTGCCCTACCTTGGAGCCAGCTGACCATGAATTGAAACCTCTACAAAGAGTGGGTTATAATAGATTTTTCCTCTTTAACTTGTGAGTTTCAGGTATTTTGTCCCAGCAATAAGAAAGTAACTAAGATAGAATCCAAATAAATAAATGAAAGATATAAAGAAGACATTACAACCAGCACCATAGGAATACAAATGATCATTTGAGCCTATTATGAAGAACTATGTGTCAATATAATGAAAAACCTAAGAGAAAGGGATAAATCTCTAGACATTCATAACTTACCAAAATTAAACATGAGGACACAGAAAAATCACAAGCCAATAAAAAGTAATGAGATTGTTAGCAATTTTTAAAAATCCTAACAAAGAAAAGCTGAGGGCATGAAAACTTCACTGAAAATTTTACCAAACCTTTAAGAACTCATGCCAATTCTTTTCAAACTACTCCAAACTACTGAAAGGAAGGGAACCCCTCCAAACTCTAGAAGTATCAGCCTTGGATAAAAACCACAGAAAAACACAACAAAGGAAAAACTACAGATGCAAATATTCTCATGAAAATACTAGCAAATTAACTCCAGTGGCACCTAACGAAACTATACAGCCTAATCAAGTGGGACTTGTCTCAGAGATGCAAGGATAGTTTATCATATGCAAATCAATGAAACATCAAATCAATGAAGGGAAATCATAGGATCATCTTGATTGATGCTAGAAAAGCATTGCTAAGACTTAACATCTTTTCATGACAAAAACTCTCAAAAAATCAGTTATAGAATAAATGTTAATTATGGAAAACCAACAGAGTACATCATGCCAAAAGAGAAAATCTTAAATTGTTTCCTGTAAGGTCAGAAGTTACCCCTCTAACTCGTGAGGTGTTAGAAGTCTGCCATAAGAATAAGGCAAGAGAAAGAAATGAAGGACTTCTAGGTGGAAAAGGAGAAGGTCAAGTTATCCTGTGTGCAGATGTCATAATTTTACAACAAGAAAAAGCCAAAAACTGTGAGAACTAATTAATGAAGTTAAAAGCATTGCAGGACATAAAAAGAACATCAAAAGTCAGTAGGTTTTATGTACCTATAATGAAATTGCTGAGTAAGACAAGAAGAAAGCAATCCACTCATAATAGCTACCACCTAGGAACAAATTTACCTATAAACATGAATAATATCTACAATGAAAATTAAAATGCACTAGTTGAAGACCACAAAAAATGAAGAGATAGATCATGTTCATAGAATAGAAGAACTAATGTTAAAATATCTATATTATGCGATGCATTTTATAGACTCAACACAGTTCCTGTCAAAATACCAATGACATTCTTCAGAAAAATAGAAACGCATCTCGAAAAAAGTTAAGTGTATATTTACTGTATATCAGCAAGCTGACTCCTGAGAACTAAGCCAAGAAAAACCATAATGTCCAAAAAAGGTGAATTTTACTTTATGCAAATTATACCTAAATAAAATTGACCTTAAAAGAAAAAAATCATGTAATAATCAGTACCAACCATTGTTTTATTTATTCTTTAAATTTGAAATGATTACTAGCTTTGATACATGCAAAAATTTTATGCTACACAAATATTCAAAGCCAGTAAACTCTTTCATATAAAACCTAAACTTTGCTCCTACCATGATAAATGAACTCAAAAAGTATTTTTTCACTGCTTTACAAATTAAAAATAAGCGAACTCTTCAAGTGGTCACCAAATGACAGAACTGACTTGAGCTCATCATTATATTTACAAACACTCTGCCACTGTGCTTTATTTAGAACCAACTGTCACATGTGGGTTACCGAGGATGGACTTGAGGATGTGAACTCAGAGGCAGGAAGTGAAGCAGGCTCAGAGGATTCTGGACATTCATGAGCAGACCCAAAACACATGCATGAGGCCTGGCAGTGCAGTGGTTAGGGCTCCTGCCTAGCATGCCTGAGGAATGGGTTGCTGGAGAGACAGAGATGAAAGAAAGAGAAAGAGAGGGAGCGAGAGAGAGAGACAGACAGAGACAGAGATAAAAAGACAGAGAGAGAAATCTGACAAGGGCAAAGTCCTGAGTTCAAATCCTGACACCAAAAAAAAAAAAAAAACAGAGACAGAGACAGAGATAGACCGATACAGACAGAGAGATTATTTAACAACAACAAAAAAAGCAGACAGCAAAATCTATGCGGGTGTTGGTGCTGCCTCCAGAAATGAGAGTTTCCAATAAACAGCTACACCAAAAGCAAAATATTTCTCAAAGCTAAGTGACAACCACTTGCTGATGGGAAGCATGAATGTAATATATACATACAGGTGTAGTAGCTGACATAAACACGGATGTGTGTGACATTTTGTGCTAGCATGTGGTCACATGTATATGTGCACATCAACAGTAATGGCGGCAACAGCTTAAGACTCAGACCAGAGCTGCCTTTAGGAGGCCACATTCTGTCCTCAATGTTTTTTAGGTTCCACACATGCAAATCTTCCTTTCTTGTGTGGTTTCTTTCACTGGGTGCATCCTCTGGGTCCGATGTCTTGTGACAGATGGAAGAATCTCCTTTGCAAGACCCAGTCACATCCCCCTTCAGGCGGCTGGGCCTGTTAAAGGGCTCAAATCCTTGTCATGTATCTTTCAGCGCTTTGAAAATCACTCCCTGGCTTCAATTTCCCTGTTCCCTGCAGTTTTCTGACCTCAGTCTTTCAAAGTTTCCTAAATCAGGATTCACAGAAAGGCTCCAGGAAAGTGCAGACTCTGTCCCAAGTCACGGTTTGCCTGTGGCCTCAGGTCTATCCCACATTAGAGCTGATTTTCTTGCTCTGGACAAGGAGCCCAGACCTTGCCTTGCCCACCACACTGAGGGTCATCTGAAGGGGATGGCCTCTCCTCCGAGGGCTCTGTGGGCTTTGTGGCTCAGGGGACCTGACACAAGGGGACAGGACCCAGCCCCCACAAACAAACTGCAGGAGGAAACGCCTGGCATTGTACTAGTTAATTCTCGCTGGAGGCTTCCCCAGTGCTGGCCGCACAGCCGGCCTATTTCAGGTTGTCTGAGGACTCTCAGACCATTTTCTCTATCCTTCATCTGCTGATAGATGTGGGTTGATAACTCAGGCAAGGCTGTTCAGACGCCTCTGCCACGAGCCGACCTCACTTCCCGGCCTGTTGCCAGTGGTGGGAGAAGTGTCAAGCGCCAGTTCTAGTGTCAGTTTTCTGGGGAATGCCATGCTGATCCCCACAATGGCTTCTCTTATGCATGTCCCCTTGAGTGCAATTGGCCTGTCCTCCACATATGCCTCAGCACTTGTTGCTGCTGTCTTTTCCTTGGTGGTCATCATAGTGTGGGGGCAATTCCTCATTAGCGTTGGGTTCGTGTTTTCCTGAAGATTCTGATGTTCCTGACCATTGTCATGTCTTCCGTAGAGAAATGTCAGTCAGGTCCATCACATATTTTTCACTGGATTCTGAATATTCTCACCACAAAGAAATGAGAAATGTTTGCAGTAATGGATTTGCTAAATGCCCTAATTTGGCCATCAACACAAGATATATATGTGACAAAACATCACACTGTCCCAGAAGTACACACACCTACTTCATGTCAGATAAAGACAGAACAGAAACCAGACACACACCACAGCAGACGCAGTGCGGGCTGTGAGGACACTGTGGCCCCAGTCAGGGTCCATCTCTGCCAGGAACTGTGTCCCCTACTCCCCAGTCATGTGACAGGCAGGTCCCGTGCGTAAGCAGACACCAGGCACCCTGACCTCCCAGGAGCCACAAGGAGGAGGGAATGTTCATTTAGAAGACAAAAAAATGCCTAAATGAGAACACAGGGTCTCCGAGGGAAGTGTCTGACAAATGCAGGAAGCATGTCACAAACAGCAAGGCAAGAAATAGTGCCAGGGCTGGGGTTAGCTGTGCTAGGTTTTACTAAAGAAACGGAACACTTCTGAACAGGAAAAAAAAAATCATGTAGATGAATTTTACAAGTTAGTTTTTAAAATGAGTTAACAGAGAAATATACATCACACTTTTATCACCCCATCAGACAAAAAATAAACTACACACCTCCACTCACGGCAGACGGGCAGCCTCGGCCACAGGGCAGATGGGCAGCCTCGGCCACGGGGCAGCCTCCACAGCATTCCGGGCTCTGTGTGCAGGGTATGAGCGCTGCCCACTTGAGCTGGGAATAGCACAGCTGCCAAACCTTACAGGGTAAGAAGCCTCACTGGGGTTAGCACGGGGATAGCTCAGCAAGAGGAGTACAGCACTGACCCACAGGGCAAGGGTCCTGCCTTACAGGGCCACCATGGGCCCCATGTGCTGGGAAGGGGGGGCGCAGGGATTGCAGAGGGTCCAAGACCTGATGGAGGGAAGCTGCAGGGAGCAGTGGCCTCTGGGATGCTATGTGATCTGAGCCCGCTGCAGCCAAAGCCAGTGTCTCCTGGGGTGTGGGGTCCTGAAGTGTGGCTGCTCAGGTGTTGGGGCAGACCAAAGCCCCTTGAGGAGCTGCCCTCATCCCCATCCTTTCCGCCTCCTCCTCCAGTGGACAGGGAACAGAAAGTGGGCAGGTGACCTGTGGAGGGGCCAAGGCTGACAATATGTGTCCCTGCGGCAGCTGGAGACACAGACAGAAAAGCTCTTTGCCCCAGCCCCTGGAGACCAAGTGCAAATGACTCATCACAACCAGGCACCCACAGTGGCCTTGATGGCCACAGCCAAGGTCATGTTGCCCAGCCCAGCCCCTTCAGGGGTAATCACCCCAAAGAGAAGAACTGGCTTCGGTGGAGCCCTAAAGCAAGCAAACCCACCAGTGGCAGAGCGCCTGCCTGCTGCCTTCCTGCAGCCCCCGAACTTGGAGTAAATTGGGCCCAGGGGAGCCCAGGCTGCAGAAGGGAATAAAACACTGGCACTGTTCATTAGAGCTTCAACAGGAGCTCACTTCAGAAGCCCGCAAAGCACAGGAGAACTAATGAGACTTGCCTGCCCCAAGCCCAAGCAGCCTGAAGGCTGTGCAGTGCTAATGAGTTGCCTACAATTAACACGGGTTTGCTTTCTTTAACGACAATCTGCAAACAGAAGTGTGACATTCTGGGCTCCTGGTCTGCAGAGAGACTGTGCAGGGTTCTTGGAGAACCTCTTTTTTATAGAACACTAGCTTTGAGCTGGGAAGAAATAAATTGGACAGAGAAATGTTACAGTATGCAATAATGCAACAGATTCCCAGGAAGGCACCTTCCCCTTGGGTGCAGCCAGAGCTGTATGGGTCACTGACTCACAGGTAGACAGGAAAGGCATGGAGCAACCACCCAGTGACCCAAGCCAGCAACAAGGAGATGCCATCCAAGCAGGCATGGCCACAGTGCCCAGGAGCTGGTACCAGGGGCACCACACCAGGAGTACCATGTGGGCAAGCTCTAGGACCCAAGACATGGGCCACACATAGGCCACTAGCTGTCTTAGGGCACTAGTTTGCTGGTAGCCCCAGGAAACTGCAAGTGTAGACACAATTCTCAAGTGGCGTCCCTGGGAGCTGGCCTTGGACCCTGAGACCTGGGATTAGGCCCAGGTAGGCACACTGGACAGTCCCCTTCAGTACTTGCTCAAGCTCACAGCTGAACGAAGAGTTGCCCCTCACAGAGGCCTGCACAGAGGGTCCCAAAATCAACCAGTGCAGATGGGATGGGGCTAGGGACCAGGCTCTGTGATAGACTGGTAGGGACCAAACTAAAGGCCTGCAGTCACGAGGCAGACGAGGCAGGCATTGACTTGCTCCAAGAATAGGGAGATTTCTGCCAACTGCAGTGTTGTGGCTGGGTGGGATGAAATTCCATAACCCAGTGCTCCTAAGGCAAGATAACCTTTACAGACGACACAAAGCAAGCAAGTACACAGGTGTAGGGAAGGGCCTTAACTTGCTTCCTTTGTGATACCAGACTTGTTCCTCATCCTACAACCTCTTTCTTACTGCAGCGCCCTGGCTATTCCAGGGAGAGGTTACTTCTCTCCGTGCCCTTCCACTGGCTGACAAAGTGGGCCAGCCAAAGAGGTCTTGTCTTCCCAGCTGGAGGCACTGACCACCCATCTCCCTGAACCTGCACATTTCTCTTTGTCTTTCTTTATCCATCTCTGTACACTCCCCACCCCCAGGCAACCTGGGATCTGATCAGCCCTCCCTTGCTGGGTAGGAGGGGGGGAGCAGGTGGTGAGCTCCCCATCCCTGGGGGATTGAACAGAGGCTGAGGCAGTGTGGGAGTCACAGGGACTCGAGTCAGCTTGCTGTGAAAGGCAATCCAGTGCTTCCTGGATGGACGTGGGTGGGGTAAGGCCGACATGGAGGTTCACTGCAGGATCCAGGGCCAGCATGGGGGCATGTGTTCATGGAGCTACTTTCCCAGCTGCCCAGGGGAGGTTGGAGATATATATAATAAAACGTACAGAGAGAAATCAAATGAAGAATTGGGCGGGTAGCCCTTCTGACCCCAGTACAGGGATCCTCAGATACAGATGGTAACTGCCACCCTCCAAAGCCAGCCCTGCAGATGGGAGGACACCCCAGCCACCCCCCTGAGGGAAGAGGTGAAACCCACCCTAAACACAGCTATACAGAGAGGGGCTCTGCTCGAAAGAGGTCACCCAACTTCTCTTCTGCCATTTGCTGGCCACAGGCAGCTCCCAATTTGAAAAACCCCAAACTTACTTCCTCTTGGTGTCAGCCAGGCCTTTCATGCTGAACAGTGACACCCAAAGGGTAAGCCTCATTCCAGCCGTGCAGGCAGAGAGGGTTCTGGGGAACCTGGCAGTAGGGAGCCTCAGGGCAGGTTTGTCCCAGGGCTGCATCTGTGGGACTCCTCCCCAGATGGCTGCCCTTGCTGGTACCGTAGGAGGCCACCGGCCACGTGGGAAGTGGGAAGCACACACACCAGCCCCATTCCCACCCATGGGAGGGCAGGAAACAGCAGGGGCACAAGAGGGTGGGGCCACCCTTCCCTCCACGCTGTCCAGGCCCCTTGCACCAGCACCATCAGAGCCACTCAGGTACCTGCAGCACACCCATAGCTGGGCCTGTCCTCGAAGGCAGCAGACAGTAGCTGCCCCTACAGGTGACAGCAGGCAGGCTGAGACCTCAGGTCCCCCAGAACCTTCTACAGGCAGAGCACTTCCCAGAAATGCCAGTCTGCCCGTCTTTCTCTTCCTACGATGTGTCAAGGACCCACAAATGAAGAGAGAGGGTCTGCTTCACTCACTTGAATCTGGGTGGGCTGGGATTGTGTCAGAAAGGACACTACCGGGTCTGTAAATGTTTATATTTAAAATTATTACAGTACAGACACATTGCATTTATCCCCCTCGAAATGCCTCCCCTCACACAGACGCAGTCACCCTCTCGTGGCAGCCGCCTTCTACAGCAGCTATGGGGCATCACCGGCTGCACAATTCTGGCTGCCTCAACATCCTGAATCCATTCAAAATGTTTCCTTCCCTAGGTCGTTTTGACTTTGGGGCAGAGCCAGAAGTCACACAGTGCCAGATCCAGTGAATAAGGTAGATGAGGACACAGAGTTCTGGTTTTAAGAGGCTGTCTTTCCTTCCCTTGGACAGAGCCATGCAGTGGCATCCACAGTATTTTTGATCACACTTCAGAAAGATACTCAGGAAAGAGAACTCCAGAGCTGCTTTGGAGAGTAGCAGGAACAAGGGGCTGAGTGTGTTCAAAGTCAGGGGAGGATTCTGAGAGATATCTGTGGCAATGTGTTTTTAACTGTAACTTTTAAAAATTTAAACATCCAACATATATTTTAATTACAATTCATAAGTGACTTTGAAGGTTGTCACAAAGATGACAAGCTCCCAGTTGCAAAGGACACTTGTCCTTCGCACTGACCATCTCACTGTGAGGAGTAGTGTGGCCCTGGGGATGGATGCCTTCCCTCCATGCTGGGCTGGCCTTTACATCTTCCCTGTGGCCATGCTACCTTGCAGAGACCAGGTCCCCACACTGAACATCCCTGGTCCCTGCTACAGAGTGGAGATGATGCAGTTCTGGGCTGTCACATGCAGGGTACCCAGATAGTCCTCTGGGTAGGGTCCAGGACAGCCCAGCAGCTCAGAGACCCCTTCCTCAGACCAGGACAGCTGCAGAGGGTGCAGGTGTTGGCCAAAAGTGAGAGTCAGAAGTCCTGGGTCCTAAGTAAAACTCGGGAAGTACAGCCTGGCACAGTGGTGCACACCTGTGGTCCTGGACATTTGGTAGGTTGAGGCAGGAATATCCCTTAACCCAGGACTTCAAGGACAGTCTGAATAGTATAGCAGGCTTCATCTCAAAACAACCAAAATCTACCAAGTGGTAACTGAAACTCTATTTTTTAGATCTCCACACCACCATGTGGACAAAATTCTTCCTACAAATCAAGCAGCTGGAGGAC
>PVJX010000330.1:148025-286910 GCA_004027295.1 Dolichotis patagonum
AGGAGCCCCCATGACCCCTGAACAGCACTGAGGATTCCCAGGACACAGGCTCCCCTTTGAGGCTGGTCTGACTGTAAGGGGGGGGGGGTGAAAGAGGGGGGCGGACAAGGAATAGGCAAGAACTAGAGGGGGGTGGAGGAATGGAAGGGAGGGGAGGGAAAGGGGAAGGGAGAAGGGAGAGGAGGGCAATAGAGGGCGATAGGGAAAGGGGGGCCTGAGGCTCAGCACAGGTGCTCTTCACCTATGTTACTGCAGCAAGCTGAATTCCCATCCCAGGCAGAAACGCACAAGGAGTGCACATGCACACATGCACACACATGTGTGTACACACAGACTCAGTCTCTGCCAGCTAAACTACACTCAGCCTGGACCCTGGCTGAGGGGGCTGCCAGCTCTACCAGCAGACCCACAGGGAGAAGAAGTGTCTGCAGACTGGGGACCACATCCCTGGAGGTAGGAACACCTTCCCCCTCAGGTCCGCCCCATGCCCACAAGTCTGTCTCTGGCCCACACCCCCACCAAGCAGGCTCTGCAGGCCTGTGCCCCAAGACCCACACACCCAGGCCCTCAGATGCAGACCTCTTTCTCTCACCAACCCATTCCACTCCCTCCACCACCATCCAGCCCAGGCCTCCATCCCTGTTCAGGCCCCAAATTGCCCATGCGCTTAGCCAGCTCGAGCTCCCATGTGTAGCAAGCCTGCCATGGCCCCCACTGCACCACACCCTGGGGGCGGACAGGACTCGGTCTCATGCTGGACAGGGCTCGGTTTTACACTTGACTCGGCAGAGGCAGAAGGGGTACCAAGACCAGGAGCAGGTGTGCCCCAGGGCAGCAGGCACCTCTTCTATGTATGAACACCCAGCAGGATGTGGAGGCTCAGGACCCCATGCACCTCACCAGACCCCATTTCCCCTGCTCAGGGCCCTGACCTTAGCACCAGAGCCCTTGAGGAGGCTAAAGTTCAGCCCAGCTCAGGGCCAGGAGAACAGGCAGCCAGGAGCAGAACGGTTTCGGGCCAGAACCTGGGATTTGTCTCACCACTTGGTCCAGTGGTATCAGCCTCGCCCAGCCTCACTCGCTGTGTCCGATTCTGAAAAGACCCAAAGTCCCATGCACAGCCATGTGGCAGTGGCTTTACATAGGGGGATTAGGAGCCTGGTCGGTGGATGTCACAATGGTGCTGGGTGAAACCAGCACTGCTTCCCGCTGGGAATTCCACCATCTTCTCTGGCCCAGGGGAATCTGAACCTCCGGCATGGAGCCCTGGGAGCAGACAGGGAGGGGTGGGCTGCAGTGCACACAAACCACCTGCTGCAGGCACACAAACCTCTCCCTGGTGAGTCCTCACTGCTGCAACCTGAACCCAAAGGTCTCCTGCCCCCATCCCTGGTGCCCCAGCAGACTTCGGGCCCAACAACCCCATGTTGTGGGGAGGGGCTGCCTGGCTCAGAATCAGGGCATTGTCAGCCAGGTGACAGCGGCTGAGCACACAGGGTGCCACACTCCATTCTGAGATGTAGGCCTGACCACTGGCTCTGTCCTAACTTCACAGCATTTCCACTGAGGAAGCCCCAAGTCTTCGCCATAGTCTTTCAGGGGGAAACTGAGGCACAGGGAGGCTGCTCTCCACCTATGCCAACAGGGGTTAAGAATTCCAGCCCCAACTCAAACTCTAGCACTGTTCCAGGCTCCCAGACCTGCTCCTGACCCTGGGCCAGGCATGGGAACAGAGCCTTGCTAGGACCTCTTCTATCCCTGCTGGCACTGAGCCTGAGAAGGGAAGTGACCACTCAGTCAGTTAGCAACCCCTGGTTGGCTCCTTGGAGGACACATGTAGGTCCTGTGTTTATCCCCAAGGCTTTCTGCCTGGGCCTTAAGGCCACCCGATCCAGGAGGGGAAGGGCCTAAGTTGGAGGAGGGAAGTCAAGTGGCTTCCTCTGAAAACGCTGCTCATCCCCTCTGTGCCTGTTTCCCCCACGTGGCTCCAGGTCAGAAATCCCCTGTGGTCGCAGATCTGCCACTTCCTCCTCCCCCACCCCAGCAATCGCGCCTGGAAACTTTATAAAGGAAGCGGTTGCCCTGTGGCCAATAGCTGGAGGAGAGGAGCTTCTGGTCAAAGTGATTCAGCAAGAAGCCGAACCTGCTGCACGCACACTGCCTGCCCACCTTTAGGTACGCAGGGCTGCACCTGGCAGCACCCAGGCAGCTGGCACCACCCTCACCATGCGGGTAGCAGCACTCTTCACCTTCTGCTGCTTCACTGTGGGCTCCTGCAGGGTTCCCCCAGGTAAGACAACATCCCTGTCACCCATCCCCTAAAGGAAGGTGGCTCAGGTCCCACACTCCCTGGTCCTTCCAGGCCCTTGCTGGCTGGAGCCCCCAGGGGACCAGGGCTGGGAAGGGGGCAGAGAGTGGTAGAGTGGGGGGCAGCAGGCAGTGGGAACAGGGTCACAGAGCTTTGGCCCCAGCAGGGAAGCACCCTGTGTGTCCTGTGTCACTGAGCTTGGGGCCCTACACAGCCTGAAACCACTCTGGGAGGGGACAGACAAGGACAGAGCAGAGGCTGCACCGAAGGGGAAGGCTTCTCTGCTGGCCTTCTGCCCCTGAAGATGGCTGCTCCTGTGTTCCCTGCAGTCTGCATCTGAGAGCCAGTGAGTGGGACATGGAGAAGGAGGACAGGAGGAGGAGGACGAGGATGCTACAGTGCCATAAACTAGGCAGGGCCAGGTGGCTTGCCCAGCACACACGTCTCCAGCAGCAGAAGGCTGCAGTGGCCTGGGCATGGCAGGGCGCACCCCACAGCAATTACCTTTGAAGGGGTGGGGTGCTCAGGGACCAAGCCTCCCTGGATGGCCCTGCAACCCAGGGATGGGGCGGAACAGGAGTTGCCCCACTGAGCACAGTGCTTCCCCATTGCTGGTGTAGCTGGAGAGAACCCCAGCCTACCATGAAGTCAGAGCCCCCTGGATGGGAGGCCTACCATGAAGTCAGAGACCCCTGGATGGGAGGCCACAGGGCAGCAGGACACTCCCAAGATGGCACAGGGATATCCTCACACCCAGGACCTATGGCAGATGGATGTCCTGGGGCCACATCCTGTGCACACTCCACTCCCTGAGTGTGTTCAGTGTCCTGTTCACATGGCAATAGTCCCCAGGTCCTGGAGGACTGCAGGGCAGGCAGAGGACAGGCTACCGCTCCCAAGGTCTGTGTTTGGCTTTGAAGCTAGCGTGGGGTGGCTGTAGCCACGCACATGTAGTGCACGTGGTGGCGGAGGGGTGCTGGCCAAGTGCACTGGTAAGGGACACTGGTGAGAGCCACAGGTAAACAGCAGACAGGTGAGGGGTAGACAGGTCAGTGTGCACAGGAGAGAGTGGACAAGCAGCAGGCACACAGATGAGTCTGCACAGGTGAAGGTAGATGGCACTGGGGCAGCAGAGGCAAAGAACGGGCAGTCCCCAGGCAGAGGACAGGCCATGTACCCTGCTAACCTGGTTCTTTGTGTCTCTCAGATTTCCGTTCTCTGGGCCTTAACTGGCCAGGATCTCCCAAACCAATAATGACTAATGACCCCAGAGTCCTCAGAGCGGCCAGGTACAGTGTAGAGCAGTTCAACAACTACACCAACGACATCTTCCTGTATAAGGAGGCCTACATCAGCAGAGCCCTGGTGCAGGTGAGGCTGGCACAGAGGCTGGATGCCCACCCCCCACAGAAGTCTCATTCCCCCAGGCCCCGAAACCCTCCTCCACACCTCGACCCGGGTACTTTGGCACCAGCTGCCCCACTGTGGTCCCACTGCACTCTGGCTCAAACCTGCTCTGCCCTAGGCTGCAGAAGCTCCAAGCTTCCCAGTGACAGCCATACTCATCCTTGTCAGCATGGCCAGGTGACAGTCACAGAACAGGGAGGGGACACCTGGGAACCACCTGCAGAGTCCAGGGACCCTGGGGGAATCTGGCTTGGGATGGCACTTGCACTTAACACATGCGGTAAGGCTGGGGAGAGGAGGTGGAGCCCAGAAGCTGGAGGTGTGTGCAGCAGCATGGCCTGGACTTCGAGGTCTTCCCACCATCCTTGACCTCGTGAGCTGAGGTGCACACCTTAGGAAGTCTGATGCCCACCACAGTGGGGGGGGGGGTGTCAGCGGCCCATCCCAGGACTGTGGTCTTGCCTGGGCAAGGTGCCCAAGGTCCTCCATGGGAGAACGGGGCAGGGTCTCTCGTACTTCAGTGAGGCTGGGGACTTTGTTTCACATGGTACTGGAGGGCCTGAGGCTAAACCCTGGGCAACTCTCCCTCTCCTGCTCCATAGGACAGGAGATGCATGTGGTCAGACAGCTCCCAGGAAGGGCGCAGGGTGCAGGGCTGGGCACTCAGCAGGCACTGTACTGACACCTCAGGCTCCTGGGGCTCTGGCAGGAGTCCTGGGGCTCCTGAGGAGTCAGCAGCTGAAGTGAGGGCCAGTGTAGCCTTGGCTGGTACTCTTCCAAAGGAAGGCTCCAGGCAGCAGAGCCACCTGGGCAGGATAGAGCCTGGCAGGTGGGCAGCTTGGGCACTTATGCTCCCAGCTCCTCCTCACAGCTCAGGGTCCACCTGAGCCGTGCTAGGTCCCAGGATGCTGCCTCTGCTCCTCAGGTGGTAAAAGGCCTAAAGTACATGCTAAAGGTGCAGATTGGAAGGACCATATGCAGGAAGACCTCGCACCCTGCTCTGGACCATTGTGACTTCCAAACCAACCCCGCCCTGCAGCGGGTAAGCACACAAGGCCACCTTCCTGCCTACCTGTCACTCAGAGGGGGCAGGGAGGGCCGTGTCTGTCCCCCACCTCCTCAGGTGTCAGGGATGCAGAGCCCACTGGCCTGGAAAGGTGGGTGGGGCACAGCCAGGAAGGGCATGGGTCTGAGTCCCTCCTTTTTTCAGACTCTGTGGTGCTACTCCGAGGTCTGGGTCATCCCTTGGCTTCAGTGGGTCCAGGTGCCAGTGCTCCGTTGCCACTGACTTCGCTTCTGGATGCAGCATGTGCTGTGGACACCTGCACTCCAGCCCCAAGGTCACAGCCCCTGCTGGCAGACAGACTTGCAGTGGCCTGGGGTGGCACAGTCATCCTGTCCCAGCATCCGCTAAGATCAGTTTCACTGCCGCAATGGCCCTAGACCCAGTCCTGGAATGGGTAGTCCTGGGGGGCCCCACCCCACTCTCCTGGTCATGGCCACTAGGATCGCCACCTGGTGGAAGGTCAAACACGCTATGGATCATGACCTTTCCTGGGAAAGTGTAGGAATGAATAGAGAGCAGATGACTTAAAACAATGTTGTGCGTCACTTTTTCCCCGTGGTTGGGGGACTGAACTTCCAAGCCCCGCCAATTTTATTTTTTGAGACAGGTCAATGTTTCCCAGGCTGGCCTAATCTCCAGATCTTCCTGTCTCAAGTCTCTAAAACAGCTGGTACGAGAGCCTCATATCAGCAGGTGTCACCTGTGGCCAGGATGGCCAAGAGGGCCAGGCAAGGTCACTACGCCCTTCCCTCAAGGTCTGGCAAGAGTAAGCTGCTTCCCTGGGACCCCAGGGGCCTGCCCAGGGTTCAGATGCCCTGAAGATCCACCAGCCAGTGAGCAGGGAACAGGATTCCCCTGTCCTCTGCCACCTGGGGGCTGAAAATTTAGATGTGAGAAGAGCATACGATACAATCCACATCACACCTACAGAAAACTCAGCTCTCGTAGGGCTTTTCACCCAGTTCCAAATTCCCACTCATAGGAAGGCTACGCTGCCTTGTCCTCTGCACATCACTTGGGCACAGGGAGATGGCGAGCCAGCACGTAAGGCCCCAGTGTACCCCAAGAGCAGGGCTTTGGCCAGAGCCAGAGCCCTGAACTGTGGAACCCACAGTTCAGGAGGTGGTAGAGGCAGAGGGCAGCCAGGGCGTGAGCACAGTGAATGCACTACCTGCCCTGCCAGAACCTCTCAGCTGAGCCCCATGGCCCGACCTGTTAAGGGAGGCTTAAATCCGACCACAGCCCTGCAGCCTGCACACTAGCCAGCGCCTGGCTCTCCATGTACCATCTGGGGACAGAAACTGACCCCTTTTCACTGAGGAGGGACCCTTGGCCATGTCCCCCCAACACACACCCTGGGCCCCTGTGCCAGCTCTGTGGGCAGATGCCAGGTGAGGGTCACGGACACCACACCACCCATCATTATTCCAACCCATCATGGGAGAAATGTCTCTCCTCACCAGCCTTGGGGACATGCGGAGGACAGTGGCTGGCCAGGCTTCTGAAAGCTGCAATGCTCTGCCTCAGCAGAGCCCTCCCAGAGACACCGCTCCCATGTCAGCAAGCAGGTGCAGCCATGTGTGGGGCCACCTACCTCTCTGCCACGCCCCGCACCACCTGGGCCCACCACTACACTACAGGCAGCCCTGCTCCAGGCATCGCCTAATAGTGACCCCAAGGTGGAGCCAAATCCAGGTGACAAGGAATCTGGAGATGGAGAGGACGTCGACCAGTGACAGCCTGGGATCCCATGCCATCAACCCAGCTCTGTCTATTTTGTTAATTTATCAGCTTTACACCAACAGAGGGAATCACTGTGACACCACAGGGATGCTGTGCCACAGGGGGTGTCCCTGAGGAAACAGAGGGTTACAGACTCAGCTCCTACGGCACACCAGGCTTGTGAGCAAAACTGCAGCACTCCTGTTCAGTGATCACATAAACCAACCCACACGCAAAGAGCTGCCCTGCGGGTGCAGCACTTTCCAGGTGGCTCCCTGCAGAGGCAGGCCAGGTTGGATGTGGTGGGCTCTGACAAATGCCCTGTAAACCTTACTCCCACCGTGCCCAAGGGACACCAGTGGTGCCCAAGCCACCCCAAGACCTGAGCACCCCATAGCATTCTGCTGTGCCAGTTAGAGCTGCACACTGCAGTTACCTATCCCAGCCCAGACACACAGCATATTCCGGCTCCATGAGGACAAGCTGTGACTCTGGGTAGTCATAAACCTGGTGCTCCGGGACACACAAGGAGTGACACAAAAGATGCAAGATCACCCCCGGCATTGGTGTGCACAGCCAGGAGTGGTGTACAGCTCTAAACCCAGCTACTCAGGAGACTGAGGCAGGGGTATCACTTCAGCCCACGAGCTGGCAACCGCCATAGGCAACACAGGAAGATCCCGTTCCAAACAAAATCTTTCAAACTATATAGCACTCTATAAGAGCATGCTGATAATAAAATCTCAAAAGGGTACTGGGAAAGTTAGTAGCTGAATCCTACGTTTTTGTGACAGACAGTAGAGGCTTGTGAAAATCACCTGAGTAATTTCCAAATTATAATACCTGTCCACTTTATGGAAGGCCTGTTCATGTGTGAGAAGCCCACTTTGCCTCAGCTTGCCAGTCTACAGACAACACAGGAAATGACACTCGAGATGGAACCAAGATCTCAGTCAGAATCAAGATGCCTCTGCTGAAAACTGTGAAGATGACTTGCCGGCTTCTCACCACTGAGAACCAAGCACAGGAGAAACAAGAGGCCAGCCACAGGCTCAGGGCTTGGAGGCCCCAGTCACCTCACAGCAAGGCCTGGGCTGTCTGGAAGCCACCTCGCTTCCTCCCTGTGGGCTGTGAGCAATGCTAACGGCCGTCCTGGCAGGAAGCGTTGCCTCATCTGGCTGTGGGGTTCTCACCTCTACTTGTAGTTTATTCCACATGATGCCATCCAAGGGGTGACACAGAAGATGCAAGGTCACCCCACCCAACCGCCACCCCATGAAGGAGGTGTGACCGTGCCGGGGTGGGTGAAGGATGAGGCCCATGGCTCCAATACCACAGATGTTCACATCTCTGAATTTCACTAACATTACTCAAACTGTTACCCCCACTGAGTTGTTACGAACACCCGCAGAGACATCATCCCCAACACATTCCTAAGCACCCACGAAAGCAGCTAGTGCTGCAAGACCCAGCCCGAGCTCACTCACGGGGACCTGGCACAGAGGCAGGCTACAGGGTTCTGCAGTTTCACTGCATGGCCCTAACACCCCAGCCAGCACAGCCCTCCCAGCAATGGGGAGGGATGAAACTTCAGTCACTGTGTAACGATTACAGTAGAGAAGAAACTCCCAGGACACCATCAGAAGCAAAGTGAGTTAAAATTATTTATTATTATTATCAAATTAGGACCAGTGTGTCGACCTGTCAAGATACACAGCAGTTGGGGATGTGACACTAGCGAATGATAGGAAGTCACACATGTACTGCCTATGTGGGGCCTGAGGGACAGAACAAAGGCAGAGGCAGTGAATTCCCAGATGGACTCGCAGTCAGGGTCAGACTCAGAAGAACCCAGACAGGCCTGCCATCCCTAGATCTGCAGTCCTTTTCACCTCCCCTACTGAGGTCTGCAAATGTCTGGCGCAGCTGGGAGGTCTCTGCACACGGTGTGGGGCACCCAGACTGTATCCTGTACTCGCACTGTGCCCCCTGGTCCTTCTGTGCTGCCCCGAAAGTGCAGTGTCCCTGAGGGACACTGAAGCCACAGGGCAGACCCAGAAGAGCAGTGAGGCTCTGGCAGCTTATCAGTGGCTCTGGCCATCAACCCTGAGCTCCGTGGATAGTGCAAGTTTCCCACATCCTAGAGAAAGGCAGTCCTTAGAGACATCACTTTTTAAGAGAAAATGGCTTTCTATAAATTGATCTTCCCCTCAAGGGAAAGTCACTCCCAGGAGAGCGGTCCTGTCAGGCTGTAGCCACCTTTTCATCCACTCCTCAAAGGACCCACAGGTGCTAGGACAGCTGCACCCACAGCTGCTCCAGCTCCCTGGCACACACAGGTCTAGACTGACTGCAGGCTGAGCCTGCAGAGAAAGGGCGACCGGAAGGAGCCCAGGTACAGGTGCCCGTCATGCTCATGCACCTCACTGATGTAGGTGGCCACCAGCCCATCAGGGTCGTGCAGGCTCCTCCGGAAGGCACCGCTGTCACTGAGCTCCAGAACCAGGCTGTACCGTGGCACAAACTTCAGGACTGTCTCCTGACTCAGCAGCTGGGGAGAAACACACAAGCTCTCTGACCTGAGAAAGCCATGCACAGGCAACCCCACAGCCCTCAGCTCCAGGTGCCTGCACCCCCACAGACCAAGCCGCAAAAGCACATGGGCAGAACAACTCTGCACAGCCATGCTAAACATCCAAGGCCAAGTCCCATCCAAGGAGTCATAATACCAAGGCCAAGACTGCTGGTGACCTTGACCCAACAGAATACAGGGTCAAAGCCAGCAGTTTTGGGGAGTCAAGGAGTCCCCTGGTGAGGAAGAAGGAATGTCAGGCATGCAGGATGCAAAGGACGGAGATCAGGAGAGCTCTTGCTCAAAAGACAGCTTTGAAAGTTCAGTGTGCCTTGTGACACAACCTTGGACAGGCTAACCCTGCTGCCGGGATGCCTCCTCACATGGGCACAGACCACAGGGCTGACAAGGAGGCTGAGGCAGGAACCACATGGGAGGGGGTGATGGCTACAGAGAGCACCCGGCAGGAATCTTCAATGCAGGGGTGGATGACAGGAGTGGAGAACAGCAGGTCTCTACCCCAAGGGTGCCACATGTCCCTGTCCAGGAAATATGGGCAGCTCTAGCAGGCTCGCCAACACAGACGGGCTACAGGACAATCTGCAGGACTCCAGAGCCTCTCATGGCACAGAGCCTTCCTCCCTGGTCTCTTCGTATCCAAAAGATGCCATCCTCTTGCTCCAAAAAAAGCCTCTGAAATCTCCACCTCCACAGCCAGCACTGAGTATTGTACACCCCTTCAGCTGCTGCAGACTCCAGTCTAGACCCAGACTGCACGGGCTGTTGAGGCAAGAGCACTACTCTTGGCCCTCCAGCCCAAGCCCCACACCAAGAGGCCTCAGTCCCTGTGTATATACCTGACCCTGGGTCCGGACCCAGACCCAGACACACAGCCAGCAGGGCTGCACCAAGATGCCCTCAGTAACACATCCAGGGCTGCCTGAGGTTGAGTAGGGTAGGTTGCAGGGGACCAGGACCACAATGACCAGAGGAGGCCTCAGAGCTTAGGGACAAGGGTGTCCCTGCAACAGGGTGGGTGACACAGGCCTCAGGGCCCATGGATAAGAGGTGCTGAAGGAGCTGTGGGCGCCACTGGCAGGTAGGTGGTGTTTTTATAGATGTAGGGGTGTCAGAGGGCCAAGGGCAGAATCTATGGAGATGATAGGAGGAATGGGTGGAAGGCACAGGCTGTGGTGAGGCAGAAGACACCCCTGATCACTGCTTCCTCCTTGAAGGAAGTTGCAGCGAGCAGGGCAGGGGCAGGGGGACCCATGTTAGCTGAGGAGGAGGGGGCTGAGCCTGACCATGGGGTGGGGGCCCCAGAACTCAACAAGCAGAGGTGACAGAAGGTTCTCAGAAACAGAAATCAGAAACAAAACAGGGGGCATGGAGAGTCAAACATTTAAATTTACATTTCAGGATGAAGAATAAAGTATTTTTAAGTAGACATCACAAGTACCAAAGATTATGAGTAGAACTAGAACTTTTCAGGGTATAAAGGTCAAAAAGATTATAACTAGGTTAAATTTTCATTGTATTTGGGAGCCATAGTTCTCTAGTTACCTTGAAAATCATATTTTTGATCCAGGGCTTGTCCGACAGGAAGTCCAGCATGGAGAACCCAGGGTTCTGGCGGATGACGGACATGGCCACCCAGTAGCCCCCGGAGCTGCTGGGCCTGATGTTATCAGGGAACCCAGGCAAATTCTCCACGAACACATCAGCGCCACCCTTCATCAGGCCCGACACATAGACCCTGCAAAGTTCCACATAGGCAGTGAGCACAGCCCCAGTCAAGAGAAGATGCCTCAGCCAAGCACTCAACAGGTCCTAGTCCAGGCACAGGTATGGAACCACTGCAGGGGTGTCCCTCAAAAGCACCCAAGGACAAGCAGGTGGGGACCAAGGCCCAGAGTGCCAAAGCCCATAGTGCAGGGAAAGGGGACCTGGCTATGCAAGCATTAAGTCAAGAGCCTGGCATACTGTAACTCTCAAGGAGCTGGAGTAGTGGAAGAAGCCCACCCTTGTGGAGTGTGGCTTCCACCTGCAGGACACCAGGCAAAGCACCCACTGCCCCACAGACCCCCACCCACCTGGTCTCCACCTGCAGCAACACCGGGGACCTGGGGACACTGCACACACCTGCGTATCCTTGCCATGGTTGTCTCTGCCACCAGGACGAAGTCCTCCTCAGGAGATAACTGCACGCCGTTGGGAAACCGCAGCTGGTCCAAAAGTACCCGTACTTCCTGGGTCTCAGTGTCATACTCCAGCAGGCTAGGGAGTAGGCGTGGTCACTTGGGAAAGTGTACATGCTTGCAGCCAGCCCTGCTCCCCTCTGGGAGGTGACTCCTCACTCAGTGGCCAGGCCTTGATGCTGTGCTGCCCTGGAGCTGGGTCAGCCCCAAGGAGGCCAGCACTTCAGCCTCAGGCTCTTCAGTGGCCTGTCTGTCTGTCTACACTCCCTGTGGCATACAAGCCTGTGCTGTTTTATTTCCTTGAAGAGGAAGTGATGGTGCCTGCTCCCTTACCAGTTCCAGACTCATCAGA
The DNA here is from genome assembly GCA_004027295.1 of Dolichotis patagonum. Lineage (NCBI taxonomy): Eukaryota > Metazoa > Chordata > Mammalia > Rodentia > Caviidae > Dolichotis > Dolichotis patagonum. The sequence goes on from PVJX010000330.1 coordinate 159,651, forward strand.
ACCCTTCTCAGGAGCCGAGGGCTACACTGAGGAACACACCATGACTCCAGCAGCTGTCAGTCTTGGGGTCACCTGCTGGGCACTGGCTGGGGAACAACAAGTGCATACCTACCGCCCATCATCGGAGCCTTCCATAACCAACAGCAGGAAATCTCGCCTCTGCCACTTGCTGCTGGAATCGGTGAAGTAAATCTTGCGCCCATCACGAGTGATGGCAAGATCATTCACAAAGGACATCTTCCTTCCCTCAATGGGCATATCGGAGGACAGCAGCAACTTCACTTCCCCTGAAGTGAGAAAAAGAAACACAAAGAAAAAGACTGGCTTCCAAGGACAGGTGCCCACAGATGCCCTCCATAGGGCTCTCAGCATGAACCTGCACTGAGAAAGCTGCAACCCTAGTCATGGTGACAGGACACCCCTAGTCAGGGGACAGAGAGGGAGGAAGAACAGCTGAAAGATAAAAAGAAAAAGGAAACAGCAACAGAGACTGAAAAATAAAGAGAGCTAAAAAGGAGTTCTAACACCCTTACAGCAAGTTCTTCTGAGACCTAAAAACTAAAATCCAACTGTCTGGGAGGTCAGAGGAGAGCCTACAGCAACAGGGACAACCCCAAGGCTTGACAAGTAGGAAACCTAAGCAGGTCCTCAGAAACTCTAAAGAATCTACTGAGTCCACCCACACATGTGTGGAAGATCTGAAAACCAGTCACTATGACCTACGTTTCCGGGGGTTGACTTCGAACAGCCCTTTGTACGCATCAGCCACGAACAGAGTGCCGTTGGGTCCCACACGGATGCCCAGGGGTCTCCCACAAGCAGGTTCATCCTCACGGGTCTCTAGGAAGAAGCAGACAGGCGCTGGGGGCTACAGAAGGCCACTGTGCTCACCACGGAGTTCAGCGCCTCACCCCTCACTGGACACACTTGGGGCTGTACACAGCAGGGGACAGGGCATTAGCGCCAGACCTGTGGGATACTGGTGTGCTCAGTGCAGGGAGTTCCCCATGGGCTCTGCGGGGCTCACTGCGGCTGCCTAGTGTCCACATTCAGTGGAACAGGGCAAGCTGAGAACCCAATCAGAGTGTAAGTCTGCCTGTGAAACTGCAGCATGGGTGCCTGAAAAGCTGCTCCCTAGAAGTCAGTAACAATTAGGCCTGAGCAGGTCTATGGTGAATTTTACTTTGCTTCTCATTCGTTTGTGTCATTTTGTGTTGTGTTCACCTCACAGTGAAAATGCATCACTTGTATGAAAATAAGTTGCTGTAAAAATGACATAGAGGACTGGGGTTTAGCTCAGTGGTAAAGTCCTTGCCTGGCAGGCACAAGGCCAGGCAAGGTCTGGTCATTTCACGACAAAGAGAAAGTCTAACATAAAATATACATAAAAATAGAAATAACTAGTAAGAACTCATGGGCTCTCAGTTTATAAACAGTGAAGTTCTACTCTAGGTTTCCAAACTCTAACTGATGTAAGAGTGTTTAGGTTTTGAATGGCACTGCTGAACTCCTGAGATGCTCCTGTAGGAATTACATGTAAGCACCTGAAAATGACAAAACCACCTGCTCTTTTACCAGTGCTTCCACAACACCCATTAACCTCTGAAGTGACCCCAAAAATGACCACAGGCCCAGTGGACCAGGGAAGGGGCAGAGCCCCAAAAAGTAACACGCAGGGCCCAGATACCACATGTCCAACACAGAACACGTGATGACTCTGAGCATGTCCCTCCAACAGATGCCCAGCATTTTTCCCACAGGTAAAACTGGCTTCCAGGAAGAACAGTTGCACCTTGGATACACTTCCGAGCAACAGTCACAACTTACTGCATGCGCCTGAGCCAAACCGGGCGACAGTCTCTACTTCACCATTTTCAAGTTTTAGGACCCGGCCATCAGCTGTACCAGTGAACATCACATCTGTTTACAAAGCAAGCAAAAAGGGGAAAGGTCATCCAGGGCTGAGCTAGAAACTATAACCACACCAGCTTCTCAGCAGAGTGGGATGGCAGTTCTGGAGGTGAAGGAAAAGGATGTCACAGAATATTAAGGGACCAGCCAGCCAGCATGAGCCTGAGCCTTGGTGTGTCACATGTGAGTCAGTGAACCAAGCAGCCAGGCCTCCCTCCTCCTCCCCTGTGCCCCAGAATGACACTCAGCACCTGGCGCAATCATGCCCGCCTCCCGACAGGGTCCACCATGGACCCCACTCTGCTAGGAGTCCTGGGGCAAAATGAAAGCACAAAGCACTCGCTTCAGCAGCACAAGTACTAAACCTACACAGAGACAGAGCAAAGGAACACAGACAGCCCTGAAGAACAAATCCCTACTCATCCCACAGCTTTTAAATGCACACGGCACTCTAGAGCAAACACTACAAGATGTAACAAGAAATTTAGAAGTGATATGCTAAGAAGAGAGAAAACGGTATCATAAAAAATGTTCAATTTAAAATATAAAAGGCAGAAAGAGAGGACAAAAATAGAAACAGAAACAGAACACAATGGCATTATGGTAGATATTAACCCAAAATATCAATAATTACTTTAAGCATCAACAGTCTAAATAAATCAATTGAAAGAGATTGGAGCAACAACAAAGACCTGGCTTTGTCTTCACTTCAGCACAGAGACACATACAAATGAGTAGCACAGGGATGCAGAAACACCACCACTTGGGCACTCACTACTTCAGTCTCAGCGACTACAGGGAAGTGCTAAGAGGTGGAGGAACAGTGCGAAAAGATGAGGGAATCAGTTCTCCAAGGAAACACAGCAATCGTAAACATGATGAGCCCCCCAACACAGCATCAAAGTATGTGAGGCAAACACTGAATAAAACTGCAAAGGGAAATGAAATCTACTGTGACAGAGAAGACTGGCGTCTTTAGCACCCTTCTTCCAGAAACGTACAGGCATTCAGTCAGTAAGACAAGGCTGAGTTCGATGGCACCTCTGCCAGTCACCAGTGAAGCTGACATCGGAGACAGTGGCTTTCATGCCCACAGAGACACAGATGAGAACTCAGCCAGCCACAGTCAAATGCATTTTTTTAAAAACTGCCTACGCTGAACATGAACTGTTTTTTATCATCATTTTTGAAACACAACAGTACTTACATTGTATTTCCATTGTCTCAGGTACTACAGGTGATCAAGAGACGATTTAGAGTACACAGGAGGACGTAAGAACTCTGAGCAAACACCGGGCCATTGAACGTGAGAGACTAACGCCTCTCCTTGGCCTGTGGAGCCTCTGTGGGGCTCCACAGCCAACTCCTGGCAGAGACCGCAGAGACCGAGGCCAACTATGCACATTCTCCTCAGACTCACATGCAACATTCGCCAATCCTGACCACATTCTGGAACGTAAGACACACTCAACAAATTTTAAAAACCAGAAGTCACATAATGTCTGTTCTCAGACCACAGTAGAATTAAACTAGAAATCAATAACACAAGGATAGCTAGAAAATCCCAAAATTCTTAGCAATTAAACTATATACTCCTAAATAACATATAGGTCAAAGAATAAATTTCATGAGAAAGTAAAATATTTTGAGCTGAATGAAAATAATTTATCAAAGTTTTAGGGGTGGCTGGGGATTTAGCTCAGTGGTATAAGCACCTGCCTGGCAAGTGCGAGGTAATGAGTTCAACCCCAGTACCACAAAAGAAAAAAAAAAAAAAAAAGTTTTAGGGGTGCAGTAAAAGCAGTACTTAAAGAAAAATTTAGAGCACTGTACAAGCATATTAGAAAATTTAAAATATTTTAAAAATCAGCAATCAAAGTTTCCAATTTAGGTAACTAGAAAAAAAAGATCAAATTACATCTAAAATAAACAGATGACAAGATTTTTTTTTTAAATGAAGATAGAGGGCCAGTGGCATAAGGGCCTGCCTGGCAAGCACAAGGCCATGAGTTCGATCCTCAGTACCAAAAAAAAAAAAAAAAAAAAAAAAAAAAAAAAAAAAAAAAAAAAAAAAAAAAAAAAAAAAAAAAAAAAAAAAAAAAAAAAATTAGATATCAATGAAATTGAAAACAAGAAATCAATTTTTAAAAATCAATAAAATCAAAATCTGGTTCTTTAAAAAGATCAAATAACACAAATGCCTAAGCAGGCAAAGAAATAAAGAGAGGAAACACAAATTACTAACATCAGAAATGAAAATGTGGATATCACTAAAGATCCCATGGATAGTAAAAGGATAATAAAGGAATACTATGAACGAAATTTGATGAAGCTAGATTTGATGAAATGAACCAAATCCTTGAATGCCAAAACTACATATGGAGAAACAGACTATGTAAACTGACCTGTATCTACTAAAGAAATAAAATAATTACCAATCTTTCAAGACAGAATGCATCAGGTTTGGATGGGTTCATGCATGAATTCTACCAAACATTTAAGAATCATAACCAATTCTCTAAAATTTCTTTCAGAAGACAGAAGCAGTCAGAATACTTCCTAACTTATTTCATGAAGCCAACATTACCCCAGGACCAAAAACCAAAGACATAAGAAAACTACAGACCAGTATTTCTCATGAAGACAGATGCAAAAACTCTCAACAAGTATTAGCCAACCAAACCCAACAGCATATAGGGAGAACCATACACCACAACCAAGTGGGATTTATCCCTGGTATGGAAGGCTGGTTCAACCTTCAAGAGTCAATTAATATACTCTATCACATCAACAGACTAAAAGAAAAATCTTGTGACTGTGTCAACAGATTCAGAAAAGACATTTGACAAAATACAACCTCCATCCTGAGGGAAAAAGAGAACCCTTGAAAGCTGGGAATGGCGGGAGCTTCCTCAGCTAAGGGAGCTTTCTCAGCTTGATAAAGATCATCCACAGACAACAGCTAATGGATTCAAATCTCTCCTGCTGAGATTAGGAATGGGAAAGCCCATCCCTTCACCACTCATTTTCATACCATCTTGGAGGTCTCAGGTGATTCAATAAGAAAGAAAATAAAAGGTACACTGATTGGGAGGAAGAAATAAAACTGTCTTTGTTTAGAGATGACCTACTATATGGTAGAAAACCTGAAAGAATCAAGCAAAACAACTGGAAGTAATTTGCAGTTGTAACAAGGTCACGGTATCTAGCAGGTGAATACAAAAGTCAATCACAATCACATTGCTATATATTAGCAACGAATAAGTGGAAATTGAAATTAAAAACAACATCCCTTATACTAGCACTCAAAGCGATACACTTGAGTATAAATAAAACAAAATTTACAAGTTCTTCATGAAGAAAACTATGAATTATGATGAAGGAAACCAAAGAACTGGATAAATGGGTAAGATGATTCAATATTATCCAGATGTCAGCTCTTTACAAATTGATCTAGATTAGATGCAATCTCAATCAAAATTCCAGCTTACTTTGTGGATATCAATAAACTGATCCTCAAGTTTATACAAAAAGGCAAAAAAACCCAAAAGAGTCAACATAACACTAACAGAGAAGAATGAATTCCCCTGAATGATGATGCCCAGCTTCAAGACTCTTCATAAAACTATAATAGTAGTCAACCCAGCCTGCTACCAACAGAAGAACAGGCAGCCAGGCCAGCAGACAGAATAAAGATCCCCAAAACAGATGCACCTAAACACAGACAACCCACAAAGGAGCAAAGTCAGCAAAATGGAAAAAACAAACAGTATTTCCCATACTTGGTGCTAATACAATGGGATGTGTACAAAAATTAATCCAGACACAGACTTTATTCCCTTCACGAAAATGGACTGACTCAAAGTGGATCACAGACCTCTATGTAAAATGTAAAACTATAAAAACTCCAAGGAGGTAACAAAAAGGAGAAAATCTAAATGACCTTGCATATGATGATGATGATCTTTAAGATATAGGTAAGATTCATAAGAAATAAATGACAAGCTAGACTTCATTAAAATCAAAACCTTCTGCTCTGTAAAAGAGGCTGCTGTGGTTTAAATCCACCCCCCAAAACCTCATGCAGTCATCAAGGCAGCTGAATCCAGCGTTTGTGATTGGTCTGTCTGACACTGGGATTGGTGGTGTGAGTGCTGCACCCACCCACGTATGGGGCTAGCATACAGTGTAAGGGAGGAAAGGAGGTGTGCTTAGTCCCCCATTTTTGCCCTTTTTGCTCTTGTTACTTGCAGCCCCCATGAACAGCTGCCCCTCAGCCATGCCACCTTGCCTTGCAGCCAGCTGAATATGGCCTGAAACTTCGCTAAGTAAACCTCTCCTTGCTTCACTTTGGGCGTCAGGTATTTTGTCTCGACAATGATAAAAAAGTAACCGAGACAGAGGCTATGAAGAGAATAAGACAAGCCACAGACTAGGAAAAACTCTTTGTAAAATACACATCTGTTACAGGAGTGTTACCCAAAATATACCATGAACTCCATTAAAACTCATCACTGAGAAACTGAACAACACAGTTACAAAAGAGGGTGGAGAACTTGAACAGACACTTCATCAAGACCTAGAGAGAACAAAAAAGAGAGGCTCAGTATCCATCATCAGGGAAAGGCAGATAAAAACACCAACAAGGTACCACAACCAGCTCATGAGAAACACCAGCATCTCACGCGAGCAGCAGAGCCTGGCAAGCACGCTGAGTACCTCAAGGCGCCCACTGCTAATGGGATGCAGGTGGGACAGCTACTCTGGAAAGCAGTCTGCAGTTATTCTGCAAAGCCAAACTCGCTCTTCCCTTACGGTCTATCCATTGGTATATTCACTCAAGTAAAGTGAAAAACTCAAGTTCTGTTATTTTAGATCTAAATGTCCCCCAAAGCCTCATGTGCTCAGAGGTACACTGGATTATGGAGTTGATAACTGGCATGAAATGCATGTCACTGCACTGAGAAGACCACTTGCCACCATTCCCGCACCATAGTACAGTGCAGCGACGAGCAGCTGCTGAGGATAATGGGCAAAGGAGAGGTGACCAGAAGGGCAGGGTAGAGCAAACACTCTGCAGGACACTGTACCTGTGGACAAGTGTCACTGCACGTCTGTCCAAACCCACACAGTGCCCAACACCAACCATGAGTCCTGATATAAACTACAGATTCCAGGAATACGGTGTCAAAGTGGGTTCATCAATTGCACCAAACACACATTCCTGATGATTAAAAAAATCAATTTTCCTTTTAAAACATGTCTGTACCTTCTGCTCAATTTTTCTGTGAGCCTAAAACTGCTCTTAAAAACAAACTCTACTCCAAAAAAGATGAAGTATGTTACTTAAAGATTATTCTCCTGCACTGTCAGTGACTGGCAAGTACCCCCATGACACAGGGTCACTCCCAAATTGCAGCTACAATGAGCACTCAGAGAAGCCCCCAGTGGGCAGCCATCTCCTCTGTGGGAAAAAAGGGCAAAGGCACAACTCAGGATCTTCTTGAGAAGTGAGGCCACTGGCTTGCGCTTCTCCACATACAGGTTCCAGTTTTAAACTGCGGTGTTTCATTTTTCACCAAAGAGAGTGAAATTTACTTATAGAAATGTCAATGTCTTTTTTAAAAAATATGAAGTTTACCACAAAGTAACTGTTTTTCTTGCAATAACTTTGACTTTGTCAGCCGAAAATCAAACCAACAGCTACAGCACTGGACCAGGCTATGGGTCCCGTGTCAACAAGCAGAGGCCATAGAAGCCTGGGGCACGGTGAGAGATGAAGGACTAAAGCCCAGCAACAAGCAGGACACACACTTGCGGCCCCAACAGGAATCCCGGCAGCATTTTCAAAGATGCTGCTCAGAAATTCTCACACCAGTTAGCCCATTTATCCTCTCACCAACTGTGTCTTTTCAATACTAAGCCTAATTCTCACTTTAATAGCAAATGCTTTGTTAAGGCGGCAAGAGACCCAATTTGAGCTGGCAGGCTGGGAAGGAGGACAAGCACCACACAAACAGATTTCAAACATGGAGAGCCACTCATCCCCAGCTTCAGGTGAAGCCCAAGAAACATGCTGTCTGTCCACCACTTACCTTCACAAACAACCCAGGTGTCACATCTGCGCTCTGTCTGTCCCCTTCCCAGCACTCTAAGCATAGTAAAATGCCTCTAGAGACAAACTCAAAGTCTCCAGCATCAAAATATCAGGGAGACAGGACAGCAGCTGGAGGCTACTCATGCTGGCCACCTACCCAGCAGGCGCTGCTCCAGGCTGCACCCCTACCCAGAATCCACCCCACCCCGGGCCCCTCTCACAACCCTGGCTCACTTACCCCCAATATTCACAATGGACTCCGGCCCAATGAGCTGATTCTCAAACAGCCTTTCTGCGAGCCGCAACTTTGTATTTGGTTGTAGGACACCAAGCAGCAAAGGAGGTTCTTTGAAGCTGTGAAACAATGCAGTTGTCCAGAGGAGTCCACATTGAACACACAGGAAGATGGATCGATTACATGCACAACTCCCTACTCTGAGCTAATCAGAGCACATCCCGATAAGAGCACAAGCCTTAGCTTCCAGACATAAAAGGACAAAAAAAAATTGTTCAAGGCTATCCAAAAAGGTCACACTACCAAATAATTATAAAAACATCAACATGGCTAATGTCAGGGCTTTGGCACTCACCTAATGAGCAGCAGGGGCATCCACAAAGGGTAGCTGTAGGGGCAGGGCTTAGCAGCCCCACCCACATCTCTGCTAGACCACAGGGCTATGTGTGCGTTTATGTTGCTGGAGATGGAATACTGGGTACTTTATCACTGAAACTACACCCCCAGCCCTTTTCATTCTTTGCAGTGAGGTCTCACTAAGTTGCCCAGGCTGGCCTTGAACTTGTGTTTGTCCTGCCTCAGCCCCCAGCAGCTGGGATTACAGGTGTGTGCTGCTGTGCCCAGATCAAAGACTGCTTAAAGCCAGACGTCCTGCCAACTCAGCAGGGATGCTGTCGAGTTCGGATTCTGCCTAGCCAATCTTTCCTCAACTCTGTCAAGTGCAGAAGTGAGAAGGCTGTCATACACAAGTGTGCATGGCCAGGACACTGCCCTGCGTATACCATCCAGGGACATTGTGTCAGCAGCAGCACCCAGCCTCCACCCACAAGCACTCAAGCAAGGACTGGCTTCCTCACAGAGAGGAGCAGGATATGAGTGCTTGCAGTCATTTCTAAGTCATGGTTATCAATTAAGGTAAAATGTAAGGTCAAGGACATACTGAAGCATTTCAGAGAAGAAATTTTGTTGCTGTAACTCTGAAGCACAATAGGAAAAGTGCTGCTGGCAGCTGAAAGCTGTCACAGTACACAAGGACTACCAGTGGACTACCAGTGTGAAACTGTGAAGCTCAAAAGATCATGAATGAAAACCAGTAGCCACCATCAGGGTCGTCAGAAGCTAAGAGAAGCCCATAAATCACACCAGGACTGGGCCGCAGAGGACTCAGAGTGAGATTCGGGGCCTGACCTGAGCAGGAAGCACCCAGGGGAGCTCACAAGGTCTAGACAGGGCCACCCCAAGACTACCACCACTCCTCTGCCAGCACTGGGAGGCAATGGCAGCCTCCTGTCCCGAGCCAGGGACACAGGACATAGCCCTGCTGAGCTGCTCCTACCTCCTGCACAGTCAGCTGTGTCCCCAGGACCCTGGGTCATCATTGTGCCAGCACGGGCCCTCTGCCTTCCACAGCAGACAGCCAGGCCCCACAGCCTCCTTTCCAAGCTTCTCTCCCACAATGCCCAACACACGACCACCACCCAGGAAGCCCTGACACCCTCCTCTCCAGCCCCAGGTCCTGAGCCCCCATTTGCTGTGCTCACTCAGAGAGCCCACCTTCACTGCCTGCCTGCTGCCCAGCCTGTTCACAGTACACTCTAGTCAGGTTCGCTCCACAGGTGCTCCCACAGAGAGCCAGGACCTCACTGACCAGAATGTACAACTCTATCCCAACCCCACTCTGAGGCCCCAACACTGGTAGGAGCATGGCCCCGTACCACTACAATCACTAATGAGACTACATATCAAGGGCCCCTTTTTCCAGGTGACAGTGTAGGACATACTCCTAGATCTCCACTGGGTAAAGGTAACTTAGGAAAAAAAAAAAATACTAATTGCAGATTTTCAAAAAAAATCAAGTACTGCCTGGCCAAATCCCCCATGTAGGTGGCCCTGCTTCCTGACATAACACGAGGGGAACCTGTCCAGTGTACAAGGTCCCACAGCAAGAGGTGGAGGGAATGCCGGGCTGCAGAGTGGAAGCCGGGAGGGAAGCAGTCTCTGTCACCTGCTGTCACCACCATGGGAAAAGCCAGGTAGGCCAAGCAGGCCCGGGGGCAGAGAGGCAGGAGGGCAAAGGGCTGCAGAACAGGAGTGAGTTGGCTATCTCCTCCAGACAGGACAGGACTGAGATAGTATGAATAGAGAGAGGAGGGAACTGAGGGAAGGGCTAGAATGTGACAATCATGTACTAATTCCCCACAATGATGTGCTTAATTCACATCACAAACTTGTACTAAAAAAAAGTTAAAATCCAGTTACTTATAGAATTTAAACAAGGTAACTTAAATCTAGCCTTCATTTATGTGTGCTTTTGTCACTTCATAAAATTAAGGTTAACTCTATTCTCATAATTTTCTCTTATTTTGATTTTTGTTCTTAGTTTGTAAGCTTTTCCCAACAATGACAGAGACAATACCACCCATATACTCTGAGAAACATCCAACTAATGTAAACTCCCAAGGAAACCGCAGCGCCCTCTCTCATAACTTCCCCTCAGTCTACTAGGCCAGCTGATTGATTCAGCCTCCTTTCTCTGGAAACTACTTCAGCCTAACATACATCCCCTTCTGGGGAATGAAGACTGTGGTGAGCTCACCTGAGAGGTTGGGGGTTGATGGGGGACTCTAGTAGCTTCATGGCACCAAGCAGGGGCAGGATGAGGGACGCAGCCAGCACCAAGAAGGTCATTCGGAAGACTCTGCCGCTAAAGGAGCTGCCAGAAATAAAGCACACAAAGGCAATCAGAAGAGCCTCCCAGGGACTGCCTGTGGACTGAAGCCCTTTCCACAGGAGCGGGGTCCATTGCCCATACCCCAGGGCAGGGTCATTGACCTTGGTGATTTCTGATTAAACTTTAGCACCATTTGCCAGGAGTGCCAAACATGACTGTACTTGGTTGGCTTCTTTTTTTTAATTTTCCGCTGTGTGGGATACTCTGGTCAGTTGTTTCCAGATCTTGGAATTCCTACTATAGCAGTTTTAAAGAGGGCAAACTCAAAGAACCAATGAACATAAAAAGTAACGGGAGAAAAAAGGTTCCATAATGCTTGGTACTGTTGGTCCCGAGAGTTCTTAGGAATCAAAGAGAGTGAGGGCTGGGAGTGTGGCTCATGGTACAGCATTTGTCCAGTATGTCTGAGGCTCTGAGTTCCATCCCCAGCATCCAGAAGAGAGAGACAGACCAATTCATGAAGCAAACAGAAACACAGCAATACCCTGAGGCCCCAATTCCTCAGTCATTTCACAGATCCCATTTTTAGGAAGGAAATTCCAGCTCTTGCACTTGGTGTGAAAAGTATGACAGATGACACAGTAACCACATAGAATCTACAGAATTAAAACTCTAAGCCATCAGTCCTGAAACCTGGGAAGATCTGAAAGCTGCCTTGAGAACCTTGGGTAAAGTTTTTAGACAAATGACCAGGAATGCCTTAAATATTTCTGAATCAATCCTCACATACATGATTTCTCATCTGCTAAATAAGTGAGAACATTAGCTTGCTACTAAATGAACCTCATAAATCATTATTTGCTTAAACTGCATTCCAATTCACGAGACACTTTACATTAAGATTAATTTAAAACCAGTAAAATCACGAGCATCTAAGGCAGTAATGGCAAAGCTTTTAGAGACGAAAGGCCCAAACTGCAACCCAAAACCCACTTACTTATTGAAAAGTGCCAGTACTGCAATTAAACCTGAACACTGAGGTTTCAGTGACATCATCTCAGTGGTGGTTCTATGTGACCACTACATTACCTTACCAGTGGTGGTTTGCCACCACTGGTTTAAAGTAATGCATTTCTATCAAAAAATAAAAAGTGTTGACTTAAAAAATTCAAGATTCATGCTTAACAGAGCAGGTCTGGTTTAAGGACAGGGCTTAGATTTCTAACAGTACCATCTCCTGCCTTAAGCACATGCAGCTCTGCTCCAGTGGGACGGCAGAGTGGAGGCCCAGGTGCCAGGTTAGCTCATACAGCACCCAGCCAGCAACTGAGACAGCCTCTTCACTGCAGAAGGCCACAGGCTGCCGCTGTGGAATGGGCGGCTGGCAAGGAGACTCCATGTGCTGTCCAATCCTGAACAGAGCAGAAAGTGCAACCCACCCTCCTGAAACAGAGGAAACGAGGGAACAGCTTTCAGAAACAGAGGAAAGGAGGGAGCAGCTTTCAGAAACAAGAGGAAAGGAGGGAGCAGCTTTCAGAAACAGAGGAAAGGAGGGAGCAGCTTTTGGACAGCACGATGAAGAGTGCGGGCTCTACAAACTGAAGGGAACATGAAACAGGTCCTCTACCTCAGAACCTTGATGAGGGACCCCTGAGACTTGCCAGGACCTTGACCCACAGGGCTCTAAGATAACAAATTTGTATTGTTCACACCAGTAGGGGTGTGGTAATTTGTTATGGCACCATAGGAAATAAACAGAGTTTTCTAAGTAATTCCCAGCATTAGAAGTAAGACGCAGCTGTAACAAATACCTAAAAATTTGTAAGCAGCTTTAAAATTGGTAAAAGAATGAGTGAATTTTGTTGAGAAAGATAAAAAAAAAAAGCCTAGGTTTCCTTGCAGAGACTAATAGGAATATGGATGTTAAAAATTCTGCTCAGGGATCTAAGAAGGAAGGGAAAAACATGGTAGGAAAGACATATATCATCTTCTGCAGAGACACTTAGACCTAACTTGCTGTGAACAGAAATGTAGACATAAAAGGCACTGTGGTAAGGGCTTAGCAGGATGTCAGGAACATGTTACCAGGGACATCGGGATATGGAGAGAAACCAGAACATGTAGGAAAACGCATCCTTGATATCTAGTGGCAGGCAGCAGGGCTGTGTCCCCTTTTGAAGGTGATGAGGCAGGACACTGAGCAGAGGATATTTCTGAGCCAGTGTTGGAGGTACAGCCCTCGTCCCCTCCTGCTGCTTTCTCCTCCACAACCAGACAGGTGTCGGGGCAGAGCTAACCACTCTTTTTGTTCCTTTGACATTTCCCCTTTGTAATGACAATTCTCATGTGTGTCAATTTTCCTTTTGATAACCTTCCAAAATTTTGCTCCATAGGGTAACTTCCTTCTTTTTGCTCTACAGGCTTTAAATCCATCCCCTCATCCCCAGGTAAACTGCAAAGCCATAAGTCTTCATCCCTTCTGCTAGGTGGAAAAGCAGGTGGTCTAGATGCACAAACTCAAACAAAATGCAGGAGACCCAGCAGGGAGAGATTCTGCTCTCCTGGAAGACAGCCAGCAGCCAAGAAGGAAGTCAAGTCAACCTCTGTCTCCAGTCCCTTCCCCAAACCCCAGGGCCCTACAACCATCTTCTAATAAAAAGGACTTGGGTCAGTACTGGTACAAACACCACAGACGTGAAAATGCCTATGACGTACAGACCAGTGACAGCCAGATGATTACAACCTGAGGTCCACAGCAGGGAAGGAGCAAGGGCTATGAGAGAAAATCAATGGGACGGCAAAAACAAGCCATGCTTCCTGTGGAAACCGGGCAGTGTGGTGCATCTCTCTGCCTCACAGATGAGCAAAGTGGGCAGTGCGAGGCTCAGGTGCCTCATGGCCCATGCCAGAACCAGCAGGCACCAGGAGGGCTGGCTCTGACCATGGCCAGGCCATGGTCGTCATTGGCAACGCTGCTACTGAAAGCAAGAGGAGGGGGGTGAATCTGGCCCAAGAGCCCAGGGTCAGGCTGTGAGACCATGTGGTGATGTGCCTATGCCAGACACTCATGTGAAGAGGCACGCAGTGTGCAGCCTTTCCTGCCAGGGTGCTCCCACCCAACACTAGGCCTCCTGGGTTCACCCATCCCATGTAACACATCGGCACATTGTTCTAGTACCACCTGACAAGCTCTCTGCTAAATGTGTAACCCAAAACTCGTTTTTCCACTCATCCACTGAGGATTTCCCATCCATGAGAGCAGGAAATGACTCCTTTCACTCAGTTAGGATTTCTTAACCAGCAGAAGGTGTTTCAGTGGGGTGATGAAACATTTTAAAACTGGAGAGAGCTGGTAGTTGCCAAATACTGTGAATACATCAAATATCACAGAGTTGTATATTTTAACATTCCTAACTGTATCACTGTACATTCTGTGAATTTCACCTCAACTAAGAAAATATACCAGTGATCAAATGTTCTAAGCTACAGGGTGGTAACTGTTGCAAATTCCATGGTGATTCTAAAACCCATAGAGTCAGAGAGGACAAATGGGTGAGTTTTGTGGTGTATGAATTGCTTCTCGATGAAGATGTCTAAAACCAAAGAAACAAAATGAACAACTCTTCCCACATAAGAAGTCCTAGAGCTGGCTCTGAGCACCAGTGGCAGAAAAGCTTTTGCTAGTGCGGTTCTTTTACAAGCAGAGTCCCCAAAAGAGGACACATCCAAAGGCACACAGGGAAGTGGGCACCTGCCTGCCTTGAGCACTGACTTCAAGGGCCTTCTACAGAAGACCAAGCTTGATTTCTGTCCTTAGAGAATCTGACAAGGTCACACACCCCTCCCCTGTAATCCTTCACTACTTGGCTATCATTCAAGAAAGTGACAGTCTAGTCAAAGGGCATCTTTGTTTTCTCCTTACCTAACCATTCTTCTCATCTGTCCCCAACTGACATTAACTCCCCTTGGCTACTGCCATCTTATATTAGGCAGGGGCTGCTAGGAATGGAACCCAGGGCCTCACATGCTAAGCACAGACTCTACTGCTAAGCACCCCTACCCCATATTTGATATTTTAAAAAGCTTAGTATGGAAATCTGATTCAGAGTTTGCAATATTCTGCTTAATATTCTCTACCACTTCACACAATGGTAACTGGTTCAATTATGTCAAAAGCAAAAGGCCCAGCCAAGACTGGAAGTGACAGTGTGTACAGCTAAAAAGCAGCCACAAGTGCAGATGATCTGTATTACATATCTGCCTTCTTTGTTGGGACTAAAAGGCCACCCAGTGCAATAGTGTCAAAGGTAGCACCCCTGCATCACCTGAAAAAGCTTTAGCAAGGCCCAGAGCATCTGGTCTGGGTGTCTACAGTGGCCTGGGAACACTTTCTTTCCATTGTCATTCCTGATAGGCACCGGACACTCTTATCCATGTCCTCTCCCAGGGAAAGCCCATCTCACCTCCCTGCCCCAAATGATCATCATCCAGTGTCTACTGGAAGCTCTGTGGTCAACTTTTAGAAAAAGCAGCTTACGCCTAAAGAAAACCCCTTGAGCAGTGCTGCCCAACTTGGCCTCCACGATGAGAGATAGAGAGCCACTCACGACGTTGTGTGGCTCCTGGGCACTTGAAATGCAGCCGGCTTGAAACACAAATTAGAAAACCCAGCTCCTGTGACCATGCAGCCTTGCCTGGATGAGGTTCATTAACGTTTTGGCAGGCTGTCCTCCCTGTGGTGCCCACGCACAGTCAACTACACTACACTGCCCCCTCTTCTCTCTGTAGGCTTCCTGCTGACTATGCACCACATTATTTTAAGTTAAATAAAAGATGCTACTCTTTTTTTTTTTTTTTGTACCAGGAATCAAACTCACGGCCTCACACTTGCTGGACAAGTGCTGTGCTGCTGATCTCTATCCCCGGCTGGCTACGCCTATCTCTATCCATTTTCACTGACCGGGCACCACATCCTCTCGACCTGTGGTGTAGACACATTCAGGAAGGCTGGTGACTTGCTCCCAGGTGCAGTCTGAGAAGTCAACTTGTTTGCTCTATCTCTCAAGAAAAAGCCTGGAGAACAGCTTCCCTCTGGAGGACATTTGAAATTTCCTTCAGTCCCTAAGGGCAAGAACACAACCGTGGTGATGCAACACCTTCTGACAATTGCTGCTGCCCCAGTCACAATTTACAACATCTTCTGTAACTGCACCCACTAAATCTGAAGGATATTCTCCAACTGCTGCACATCAAACAGCAGAGCCTGGTGGACTAAAGCCATGGTAGACAGACTCCAGGAGACCAAAAGCTTCCTATGACTTCTGTGGAAAATCTGTTAGCCCCAATTCATGGGGCACGAGAACCTGCTGATCAAGGTTCTGACTCTTCTTCGTGACTGCCCCATCTCCTCCATACTGCCTCCCTAACTTCAGTCTTAAAATGAAAAATGAAGAGACTAGCAGAGACTTTTAATTGGTATTCCACAGTTTACTGAAAAAGCAACCATTCATTCTCAATGTATTCCTTCTTTACTCCTAAACAGTTACACAGGGACATTAAACAGTTCACTTCCTAAAGTTAATATTACCAATGGGAAAGAATAGCATTACAGTGCATGGTTATTCTTTCAATAAAGTCTCCAAAGCATTTGGGAAAACTGTTGCCAAATAATGGTAAGTCTGCACTAGTATGTTAAGTACTTATGCTCCACACTGAATAAATAGCTATCAAATGCCCCCTTATCACTCAAATACAGACATTTGAGAGCTTCAGCACAAAATCTTATCTCCAAAGCACAATTCCTAACTTTTGTTTCTCAATCTTGTCCAGTTGCTAATTCCACCCTTCTTCATTCATTTACATTTCTCTATTAACACTATTCCTCATACCTCAGTGACTTCCTCAGTAAAATACAGCAAATGGCACCTTTTGTGCCAAAAGCCATGAGATCTATTTAAGTATCCCTGGGTATTCTCTTACTACCCAAACCCACTGTCTTTCTTCTAGTCTATTAATTTAATAATATGTCTTGCAAGGTTCCTTTTGCCCTGTTCGGCACCTCTAGTTTTCTCCAACATTTTTCTCTTTCTGCTTCCTTCAGATTTCTGTACTGCATCCTCCATACACAGGGTTCCAAGGGTAGCTGAAGTCATGACCTTTAGAGTAATCAAAAAGATAATTAAGTAAGCTACTAGATATTACCACAGAAAAATGAAAAATACAGAAGAATAACAGACAAAAATAAAGACAATAGCTATAATATTAGAAGTAGGAAGGTGGGTGAGAACTCTCTTTGAAAGAAACCATTACAGACATACAGGAAAGGGATTGACAAAAGAAAGAGTAAAAAAATAGATAGGAAAATAAGAACAGGGTACACAGATAGGAAGTCAAGAAAATATCTTAAATAAACACAAATGGAAAATGCACACTAAAAAAGATCAGGTGGCAAGATGACTTTGGAGCATCTAATTTACACTGTAATTAAGGAAAAAATCCCCACAGAGCACTCAAAAAAACAATTTAATTAAGTCTGCCCTCGGGCCTTTTACAAGTGCCTCACCTGTATATTCTGCACCCGAGTTTCAATGTACTGCCCCGCTGCTGCTCGTTGCTCTCTCATTTTTCAGGCCAAAGTGCCGTTTTCAGGTTTCTGTCATAAAACATGGCCAGCACATATGCCCATTCTAAAGGACGCATCAGTTTCCAGCAGAAATTAATTGACAGTATCTACAGTAAGCAGTGTGACAAGCTTCCCCTGGTTTGTCCAGCTGAAGCCCTGAAAAGCCTTAGAAATGAAAATTCGCCACCAGTCACCCAACAGTCAGGATGACAGCTCCATATTGCTGACCATTCCACAGCCCAGGGTGTCCATGACAGCCACAAAACCTCCAAACTGCCTTTCCAGAGCCCAGCACTGCTGTGAGCCATCGATCTCCCTCAGCCCTCTCATAATCATCACTGAAACAGTTCAGCATATCGGGGCAAAACCCCTGCTTGCTCAGTAGGTACCGCACCCTTTGGGACACTCTGGATGATCACTAAACACTTTTCCTACTTCAATCAAAATACAAGTTAATTCCAAACTTGGAGCCTGGTCTGTGGGACCTCTCTGTTTGCCCTGGAAATTCAAATTATGAACAAGGACACAAAAATGAAAAGTAAATTTTAAGTATCTGAAATTTTTTAGGAACCATGCTTAGGTTTTTAACATCAAAATATAGCACAATTAAATTCCGGAGGACTGGAGAGGAAGCAAAGGCCAAAACTTTGACACTTATCAGGTGTCAAAAATAAGTTCCCCTCCCCACCTGTCCCCATGGGGAAACCTGACAGGCTGGGTCCCCAGAATCTGCCTACATTACCCTCTGCCCTCCGCAGGGACTGGGAAGCATCCATACAGCATGGGGCAGGAGCACGGTTCAGGACTGCGAACTGTCACCCCACAGAGGACCGGGTGAGGGAGCAGGGAAGGGCTGGGGACTGTCACCCCACAGAGAGGACTGGGTGGGGGAGGAGGACCAGCCGGGGACTGTCACCCTACACAGAGGACCAAGTAGGGGAGGAGGGACGGCGCGGGGACTGTCACCCCACACAGAGGACTGGGCAGGACGGCCCAGGGACTGTCACCCCACACAGAGGACCGGGTGCGAGAGGAGGGACGGCCCGGAGTCTGACAACCCACACAGAGGACTGGGCGAGACGGCCCGGGGGCTGTCACCCTATGCAGAAGGCCGGGCAGGGGAGGAAGGACGGGCCAGGGACTGTCACCCCACACAGAGGACGGGATGAGGGAGGGGGGACCGGCCAGAGACTGTCAACCCTCAGAGAAGTCCGCGTGGGTTGGGACAGGCTACGGACATTCCGGGACCCGGGCGCAGCCACTAGGGCTGCCTGCCGCCCTACCTGCCGCCCTTGGCCTCCGGAGCCGGGCCATCGTCCGTGACCACCTGGGGCCTCAAAGGCCGGCGCTGCCGCAGCCCATCCGCTTCGCTCATCCTGGGAGCACAGCTCCTCACACGGCCGCCGGAGCCAGCAATGAGGCTCAACCCCGGCCCCGCCCTCGCGCACCGAAATGACGTCACGCCTCCGGCACGCCCCTTCCGGCACCTCCACAGGTTCAGCGCAGGAACTCAGTGCTGTAGGCCGAGAGCGGACGCTGCGCTGGAGTAGCCCGCGGGGGGCCTGTGCTCGATTAGGTCGGGTGTTGCGGACGCCGTCCTTCGGTGACGTCTCCAAGGCCGCGCTTCAAGAAGGCGGGGCCGACGGAGCCCTAACCCACGCGGAGTCCGAGAAAAGGCTGGCGTGCCAGAGGATGAAACGGTTTTGGTCGCTCGCTCGAATCCACGTGAACCTCGTGTAGTCACTGCCTTAGGGGAGCGTGACCTTGCGACAGCCTTGGCTGGTTCGGGGGTATTGAGCTCAGGGTTCCAACCGGGGACAAGCGCAGCGTGCTCGGAAGGTCCTGTGCTCTGACCATGCGCCTGAGTCTCCGGCTGTGAGCGGGCCCTTCTAGGTTTCAACGCTGGGTGGCGCTAGCATGCCGCGGAAAGGTGCCGCCTTTCAGCATTCAGGGGCGGTCCTGGGAGAGGCGGTGAGCCCTGCCCAAACAAATCCGTTTCCCCGGGGCCCCGCCAAGGTTGTGTGGTTCAGCCAGCCTTGCCAGCACTACTTCATGCTGGGTCCTTGATTGCAGCCGTCGTAGTACACGGTGTCTGGTCATTCTCACTAAGGGCTGTGTAGTCTGGCTCCCTGCTGTTACTCTCCGTGCCCTAACGCGATTTTAGACACTGGAAATTGCTCTCATTTGTAAGTCTGTGTGTTTCTGCCCTTGCCCATATTATTCCTTCTTCCTTGTAATACATTTTCTTTTACCCCCAGGTGGGTAGAACCATTTTATCACTCTGGGTCCACTTCCAGTGTGAGGTCCCAGGCCTCTCCCCAGAGAACAGGTTCCTCTTTGTTTCCAAGGCACTCTCAACAAGCTGATGATAACCTGAAGTCCACTGCTTTGGGTTTATTCGTATTTCACACTGCGTTAATGTGCACAGATCAGGCCAAGCATGGTGGTGCACGCCTGTAATCCCAGCACTCGGGGAGGCTAAAGCGGGAGGATTGCCACATATTCAAGGCCAGTCTGGGCAACATCAAGGCCAGCCTGAACTACACAGCAAGATCCTGTCTCAAAGAGGAAAAAAAAAACCGGATCAGGAATGCATCCATTAAAAAAATAATGTTTGTATAATTGAGCTTGGAATAGCAGAGGAATATGCCAGAGAACCTTTGGGCTCCTCAATGGGGATGCATCACTAAAGGGCCCTCAGGGGCGGGGGCTGGAGTTAGTTGTAGTCTTCACAGGGGAGGCAAATGGATGGGAGGCCAGTGGTCTTATCTGAAACACAGGGGCCCTTGGGAGCTGCTGGGAGATGAGCCCACGGCCGCCTTTGGGAGCTCAGGGGACTGATAAGCTGGCATTGGGATGGTCCCAACTTACAGCACGAGTATTGCACAGCATGGGTTAGAATTTTCATTTACACATCATGGTGAGGTGCACTTCTCTTGTCTTATCTCAGTGCTGCGTCCTCCCACCTCACCCTTCAGCCCGACTGCCAGCCAGATCAACTTTACTTTCTCTTCATGCCAGCAGTGGTCAGAGGTATGGGAACACTGGCCTGATCAGGTTTCTCAATGTCAGGGCTGTTAAGTAACAGTTTGAGGAAGGGGAGGGAACATATTCTGTACACTAGGAAACAACACCATCCCCAGGTGGGAGGCCCAAAGCCTGTCTGGTGAAGAAGTGGCTCCTGAGAGTGACCTCCAGGAAGTAAAGCTCTTCAGAGGTTGGGCCTGGGTCTCCAGGTCACTGGGTTTGTGCCCTTGAAAAGGACAGCGGGACCCCAGTGTTTCCTCTTCCTCATTTTCCTGTCAGGAAGTGAGGATTTGCTCCGTCAGACACACCCCACCAGGAAACAGTGCCATCACATCCTGGAGCCAACTGACCATGATGGAAATAACTGTTCCATGTGTAAATTGATTATCTCAGGCATTTGTTACAGTGACAAAAAGCTGGCTAACACCATGCCAGTCACAGGTGTCTCGAGTCATGACCAACATCCCCTAGGAACAGAGCAGCTCTTGCCTGAGGCCCTCTGGGCTGGTTCTCACTCTAGTACTAAGGATGAGGCACCAACCCACATGACTAATGCTGATCTGACACTCAGGACTCTACCCATATGGGAAAAGCAGCCCCTGATGCTGGGCGTGCAGCCAACAGGGCACCTGGAAGCCAACACCAGGAGCAAGGCCACTCCTAGTCCAGGGCTCTGACGCCAGCCTGTGCTCTTTCATGTCCTCACACAGATGTCCCCTGGAAATCTGCAGGCAGCTAGGGAGAGCGCAAGCAGGAGGCAGTAAGTATCATAATATCAGGTGGGGTGCGCTAGGGACACTTGGGGCATGAGTACCTTCTGTTGTATAACCAGACAGCTCTCAGCTGCTGTAGGAAGAGCCCTGCACAAGCAACTTTGCAAGGGGCAGCTTGGGAGGGAAGAGCAGGGGCCTTGGAGTGGGTAAATGGGGTGACAGCCTGGGGCAGACACAGGGTTCCTGAGTGATGCCGAAGAATGGTCCGAAAGGGGCAAGGCAAGGGGCCCAAGCCTGGGAAAGCAGAAAGGGTGGCTGTGGAAAGGGATTGTTGAGCTGCACTGGGAGGCTTGAGTTTCAATTCAGGCAGGATGCAGATGAGCTTGTGCACCATAGGGAAAGAATACTGGATGACATACCATGGCCAGAAACACATCCATGAAAGCCAGCCTCAGATGGGGGAGAGCCAGGCACAGTGGCACACAAAGCAAGACTGAAATAGCACGATTGTTTGAACCCAGGAGTTCAGGCCAGCACAGGCAACACAATGAGAACCCATCTCAAAAGAGGGGGGAAAAGGAAAGATTGACGGGAAGGATCTGGATATGCTTATGGAAGCCGGCACTGGAAGAGCAACACCATCCCTTAGGACTGGACGGTTACTGTCCACCACCACCCATTCCCTGAGGTGCCTGGCCTCTGTCCTGCCATGTACCTTGGCAAACTGTCACTGGGCTGGCCCTTTCCACCGAGAGCTGGAAAAGAAACTGTCACCCATACAGCTCGGGAAGCTAAGGTGGCCACAGGCAGTGTTTTCCACTGGGAAATAGAAATCTAGGAGTTGTTTGAATCTCCAGAAAAGTTTTTGATAAAAGAGACAAAGGACACTGGCCCTGCCTTCATCTTAAGTTACGCTTGGGGCACATGCTGCAAGGGCCAGGAGCCTAGGTCCTCGGTGCCACTGTGCTACTGACCTCAAGGCTGCCCACTAGCTGAGGTCAGCAGTCTTGAGTCTTGGCCACCATCAGGCAACAGTGTGACCTGAGATGCTCCCATTGAGTGAGGAAGGCGACGGCAAAGGTTCCCTCACACCACAAGGGGGAGGAGAGCAGGAGACTGCACAGGGCAGCACTCAGGCTTAACTGTGTCCAAGGCTTCCGTGGTGAGAGGTGTCGTGATCAGAGTGGATCCAGCCATGAGGTACAGGCCTGATGTCCCAGAGACTCCAAACTTAACAGCTGGGTGTCGACCCTTCCCTGCTGTTCCTTCTCTGCCTCCTGACATGGGTGACCCAGCCTAAAGGCCCTTGCCAGCACCAGGCTCCTGAGCTTCCCAGCTTCCAGAGCCATGGGCTAAGTAACTTCCTGTCCCAAGTAACTTCCTGCTCTTTACCTAGTGTAAGGTGCTCTGTTATGGCAACAATGGACAGATGAAGACAGATGGTGGAGACAGGAATGGTGGCCTGTAAACTGCTGACAGGCTTACATGGCTCAAGCTTTGCAGGAAGCTGAGGGAGGACAACCAAGCAGATGAACGGTGCCATGGGGTCCTTGGCAGGCTGCCTTTGTTGCCAGACAGTGTGTGGCTCCCAGAGCTCCCACTTCACTGAGCTCCAAAGTGCTTGTGAACTCCTGGGAGGAAGACTTTCCTGACTCACTAGATGGTTTCCAGGGACTCCAGAGAGCCTGCAGAAGTGGACCTGTGCCCTGGGTCCACTTTCCCTGTCACCCTAGAGTCCACCGTGCCAGAGGTGGGGCCACTGGAGTCTGCCAAAGCCCTGGTGCTCTGCAGATAGAGAGACTCCAACCCAGATGGGCAGGGTGGCATCTAGCAGGCCACGGTCAGGATTCCAGTGGGGCTACCTGGGCTGTGTTTTACAACAACTTGCTACACTATCCATATATGTCTTAAACATTGTTACTTGTTTTCACCAAAGACAGGTCTAGTTTGACAGCTCTTTACCTACTAACTTATGAAACAGAAGGAAATAAGGATTGTGTGGTGCATGGTCAAAGGCCCAGAGCTGTCCCCAGGGCCCGACCCATTGAAACAATCCTTCAAAGTTTGGACTAGCCCATGGCATCCTGGGATTCTGGGACAGGCAAGTGTTGTCCTGGGGATCAGCCCAGGAGCCTGGGACAGCCCCTGGGAGTGTTGTGGGCCACTGTGTGTGCCACAGGCAACAGTGCTCCATGGACCCGACCCAGGCAGGGGACCCCAAGTCTCAGCTTGGGAGCAGCAGCCACCACACAGCTAATACACAGCCAGCCATGGGAGAAAATCGAGTTTGTCTTTATTGGTGTCTTCATCACAGCTAAGTGGGCAGCAGTGTCCATCCAGCAGTTTGGAGGCTGTCTGAGGAGGAAGGTGTGGCTAGGGAACTACCCTGACTCCTCTTCCCTCCCACAGCTGGTGACTGATTCGCGATACATGCCATGAGATTTCCAGTGACACTTCAGGACCTCCCCAACCGTCTGTTTGTGCTACATTCTCACTGCTGCTGCTGAGATTTCCAGGCCCAGCCTGTGTTCTTGGATTGTATCACACAGTAGCCTTTGCAGGCACAGTCAGGCATGTGTCTCAGCCCCATGGAGCAACAACAGGCATGGATGTGCAACTCTGTCTTTTTGAGAACAAATTACAATTGCCTTCAGTAACTTTGTGTACTGTTTTCTCTACACTACATGGCAGGCGGGACTGGAGGCAGGCTCTTGAATGTCTCTCTAACCCCGTTCATGAGGCGCCTACTTTTGCCTCTAAATACTAACACTTTAGAGGTAGATTTCTCCGTGTGAATGAAATGGGTAGCAAATAACCAGTCCATAGTGCAATTTATTTCTACCCATCTGATACTGAGCATCTCAGCAACTAAGTGAGGCCCTATATCAAAAGAAGATATACAAATAGAAAGGCTGGGGATATGGCTCGTTGTGAAGGCCACACTTGATCCCCAGTACTACAAAAACAGAAAGCTGCTGGGATGCAGGCCAGGCTCAGCATGTGTGAGGCCCTGGTTCCATGCCCAGCACTCCACGAAAACAAGCCCCAGCTGATACTCAGTCAGACATGATGTGCTCATGTGGCTTAATCCTATTAGGCAGCAAAATTCCCAAACAAGATAAGGAGGAAAAGCCATACGTTTCCTACCAGAAATCACTAAAACTCAGGTTGGCACAACTCCCATCAAAAAGAAACTGCAATCTCCAGGAAAATTCCTCTTGGTCCAGCTGCAGGCCGTTTCTTCCATCCAAGATAAGCAACTCATAGAATTCCTCTCAATTCAATAGTAAGATGCCTTTAAAAACATACAAGAGCTAGGCATGGCAATGCTTACCTGGCCTAAAATCCCAGTACTCTGGAAGGCTGAGGCAGGAGGATCGCAAGTACAAGACCAACCTAGGCAACATAACAGTTTTAGCCTGTCTCAGAAAAAAAAGGGAGGGGCAGGTGTGGAGGTCAGTGTGAAGACCCTGGATTCAATCCTCAGTTCCAAAAAGCAAATCAAACACAAAGTTGGGCTGTTGGTGTCCCTCCAAAGCTCCCCCAGGAATGGCCCACGCTTGTGGCTGAGTCTGGGGCCTTGGGGTGCAGCCCCAATCCAGCAAATCCAGTCTCACGGGAAGTGGCGAGGGATGGCTGGCAGGGTGGTGGGACCCACAGTTGCCTCAGGCCTCCCCTGCATCCAAGTTCCATCTGAGTGTGGCCACTGTCCTCCAATGTGGGGCAGCCTGCAGGTGGGGACACAGGTCTTGGGAGCCCATCCTCAGCTGACCAACTTCATGTTCAAGCACAGAAAGGAAAGTCACAGCAGCTTTGTGGATCAGGAACATGTGGGCACTGATGCTGTCTTCACGATTCACCCATGACAGCTGGGTACAACCAGGCTGTAGGCCATGTCCGTGATTCTTCTCGCACCACTTTATTTCAAATGCTGTAGGGACACATTCCCCTGGGACCCTGGCATCCTCGAGCTATGTCTCCTTCTGGGCATGAGGACGGGGCCTGGTCACTGTGTCCTGCTCTGTCCTGGGCTTGACAAATGTGGTGTCACCATCTCTGCTGTGCTGGCCTGCTGACCACCCCAGTGCTTCTGATGCCTTTGCTGCAGCTGCCTGCCCTTGCGCCTCCATCTCAGAGCCACCAGCTTGGTCCCTGTCAGGACACTGTGACTAGAACAAAAAACCAACAGCAACGGAGAAGTCCTGAGGGGCTTGGCCATAAGGCTGGTCTGGGACAGGCCTCCCTGTGGCAGCCCTGTCCTGTTCCTCACTCAAGGTGTCTTGGCTTCTTAGGGGCCCTATCAGTGTCATGTGGCCAGGCCTGAGCCTGTCCCCAAGACCAGGAACTGGGATACAGGGAACAACCCGCCCTTGCAGCCAGAGTAGGGCCACTGACAAAGCAAGGGGAGGCCAGCACCTATGGAAACTGGGGCCCTTGCCAGCAGAAGGCTGAGCAGGGCAGCCACCTGGGGGGATCCCAGCCTGTCGGGGTGTGTTCAGGCTGCTGCCAGTGAGCTGCCACCCCCTGCTCCATCTCTCACATGAATTCTGGGGTCCCCATATCCCACCTCTGTGTTAATCCAGCTCATGGGTCAAGGGGATGCCCCTGGGAACAGACCTCCTGGCTCCTGCCCACCCAGCTGGGGCAGGGCTCCTGGCTCCAGTTCAGTGGCCTCTTCCTCTAGGGACCTACACTGGGGCAGCAGGCCGACCACCATGGTGATGAATGTCCATGCCGTGCTGTCCAACCGGTGGCCATGGCCACTATAGCTGCTGGACATTAGCCATGAGGCTATGGTGACCGAGGGCCTGGATTCCTATGCAGCAGAGCCTATGGCCTGAGTTCTACCCGTGGCAGGCACTGGACAAAGTGTCGAGGAAGACATAGTTGCCAGTGTGTGTGCTCCGTGAGAGGCTTCATCAGTGCCACCCTGAGAAGGGCAGACCTGCCACCCTTCTGGTGCTGTGCTTAGGATGAGCGCAGTAGAAAGAACAGCCCGAGGGCAAGAGTGCAGCTTGGGGTGGGCACCTGCCCAGCTCGGGCCAGGCCAGGGTTCAGTGCCCAGCACCAGAGGAGGAAACACCAGCATCCACCGAAGCACAAGCCTGGACGGAGCACGAACAAAGTAAAACTTTATTTGAACCCAAGTCATCTCACAACCGCGCCTCACCTCATGTGGCTCAACGTCACTAGTGGTGATGAGCACTGCTGCTCAGCAAGGCCTGCTATGGCCTCTGCCACCGTGGGGTCTTGGCACTTGCCTGATTGCCGGAGCCAGGAGCAGCCCTGGCCAGGGTCCAGCACCCAACCCCACTTCGCGAACACCTGTACAACCCCGGGTCTCCTCCTGTCCCGTACCTTGCCCATGTTCACCAGGCCTGGCTCCCAGCAAGTGCTGGGCAACCTGACCCACAGCGCAACATGGCTGTGGGGCTTAAGGCACAGGAAAGAGGGGGAGCAGGGCAGAGTGTGCACTCCGCCCCCAGACCTGGAGCCCTGCTCAGGCCGCACTGCCCTGAGCTGCACCTGAGTTTGCCTGAGGCATCACGTGGAGAGCAAATCCTGCCAGGCCACAGCTCGGAGGAACAAATCCACCCAAAGCAGCTTTGGGGCCAGGGAGTCAGGGCTTGCCCGTTCTGAGGCACAGACACAGGACATGGGCTCAGAGTTATCAGGACAGCAGCCAGGCAGAGGCACAGACATCTGACCAGATGTCCAGACTGGCTAACAGGTGTCAGAGAGTGCGCCCTTCCCTCTGATGGAGACCTCCCTGACTCTGCTGCAGTGTGTGTGTATGAGTGTGAGTGAGTGTCTTGGCCTCACCAGAGTGCTCCTACAGAGCTCTCCAAATTCAAGAATACAAAAGCACCGCCTCTGCCCTTTGACTCTGGAAACTCCTGGAGAAGTGGGGCTGCTCCAGCTGTGGGCTGCAGATGCTGCTGACATTCCAGGCCGGACACGGAGCCCAGGTGAGCAGCACAGAGGACACCATGTATGCTGGCACCTGGCAGGTCTGACTTCGGCCAGCTTCACCCCAGGGTATGAACTGTGCACGGAGCATCTGAGGGGAAGAGAGGCTGCACCCCTGGGGCCAGGCGTGAGCTCACTGAGGCCTCATCCTATTTGGTGGCTGCCTGCCTGTCTTTGTGCATCTGGAAGGCATTCAGTATCTCCTCAACGACGCTGGGATCCTCCAGGGTGGTGATGTCACCCAGGTCCTGGACTCCGCCTGTGACGATCTTCCTCAGCAGCCGCCGCATGACTTTTCCAGAGCGGGTTTTGGGGAGACGCTTCACCACCTGGCAACACGTGCGGCATTAGCATGGTGGCATGGGTAAGGGCCGTTCTCAGGCTGACTCTGCCCAAAGGTCTCCAGTTTACCCACACACAATCTGGGCCAGGACTGAGACTGCCAGAGCATAGGAGCCACCGAGGGGCAAGTCAGCTGCAGCTCTGCCTGGCTACACCACACTGGCACCCCACTGACATCACTACCCTCCAGCTGGCTCCAGGGCAGCAACTCAGGCTCATCCTGCACCCTCTCCCCAGCTACAGCTGAGTTTCACCTTTGGTGAGAGCTGACAGCAACTTCACAGAAGAAAATCTGAACACTTAACACGTAGCACTTTGAAGCAGCCACAGCCCGTGGGGCCCCACTCCGTGGTAGAAGCTCAGGGACTGCCGGGATGGGGTCAGTAGCTCCCAGACAGTCAACAGTGGCTCTGTCTCTGGGACTCAGTGCCAGCCGCCTGGCAACTCCACACAACAGGCCAGCAGTAAGAATAGTGAGTGGCCCTGGACCCCTAGCCTGAGTGGTGCCAAGGTGGGGAGAAGGGAAGCCCTGGGGCCAAGATGGCTCAGCTCTGCTCATGGCGACAGGCCGTCCCCTGCCGGAACCAGGAAGTGTGCTCAGAGGCCACACAGCAACAGAGCTCAGGTGCTTTCCACACCTCTCTTGAAAAGCTGCTTTAATCCAAGAGGGCTAATTCAGTGGCAAGTGCGTGCCTGGCACATACAAGGCCCTGGGCTCTGCTCGGCTACTGTGGCCTGGGGAGACCCCGAAGCCCACGTGATACTGAAATCCCTAAGTCTCTTCAGCACCCAGTCCTGGGCCTGCACCTGGCAGCCACAGGCCAAAGCCTCACCCACCCCCAGGGAGCCAAACAGGTTACCCCCTTGTTTTTTGTTGTTGTTTTTTTTTTTGTTTCTAGGCACTGGAGTTGAACTGGGGTCTCATGCTGAGCAGCAACGACCCTGACATCCCCTACTGCCACCTTTTTAAATCTTGAGCCAGGGCCTAAGTTGTCCACACTCAGCTCAAACTCTTGATCTTCCTGCCTCAGCCTCCCAAGTAGCTGGGACGCCACACCACAGCTTCATGCCTGTCTGATGCTGATGGGGAGAGGGTGACGAGCTCGTATGAGACTCTCACCACTGACACTGCAGGGCTGCAGAAGGGGTTTAAGGAGAACAGCTCACCCAGTCGTCCACTCACCAGGATCTGGTCAGGCACGGCATATTTGGCAATCTTGGTGGCCACCACCGACTTGAGCTCATTCACTACCATGTCCACGTCACGGGCCTCGTCCTTCAACACAATGAAGGCGAACGCGGCTTGGGAAGAAAAAAAGCAGGGGTTGGGGAGTGCCACAGTGCCACCCGCCTGGCCATGGTCCCAGTGCCACCTGCCATCATTGCAAAGGACTTTGTTGTAAGCCAAGGTCTTGCTGCGTGGCTCACACAATCCTCCTGCCTCACCCTCCCATACAGCTGGGAAGACAGGTGTGTGCTGCCACACCTGGCTCCAAGGGACCTCTAAGTCCTGTGTTGGTGACGCTGTAGAAGTTGCTTTCTTGCTGTAGCTGATAGTGCATTTCAGCCACACGCAGAGTGGCAGTGGGTCTGACTGCTCCATGGGCACACCGGCTGGGCAGCCACCCATGGCTAGGAAGGAGCTTGGCACTACAGAGGTGCCAATGGCTGCTGTGATCCAGGTCATCCCTCAGCTGTAGCAGCGCCCGTGATGGGGCTGATGGGACATGCACAGCCTCACCTCAAGGCCCCTGAGGTTCAGATCAACCCGAGGATGCGCCCCTTGCTGCTCCTGCCACGCGTCATAGCTGCCATAGTGCAGCTCCAGGCCACCCCAGTCAGCACAAACATGGCCTTCACCAGCCAACGCTGGCAGCTCCGAAGAGCTGCACCAGAGCCAGTGCCTGGGACCTGACCTCTCACCTCCAGCTGAGTCCTAGGCACCCCAAGGCACATCCCTGCCATCACTGTGCTCCTGAGGTGCCCATGCCAACCCCACCTCTTCCTGCTCTTACTCCTCCCCACCCTCTGGGCTGTGCAGTGCCCTGACGACCTGTTTGCTGTCCTCGTCTGTCCCTCCTACCTCTGCCTCCTCCCAGCAAGGTGGCCACAAGGGCAGAGACCCTGTGTCACTCAGCTGTGTCCCCAGCAGAGACCAAGCCAGAGCACAGCAGGAGCCCCACAGACGCCTGCTGACAACCAGCAGGGCGACTGTGTCTGCAGAGCTGGCGCTGCACGGCTTCAGCTTCTGTCTGAAAGGCTCCCATCTCCACCCAGCAAACTCCTACTTATCTCCCAAGACCCAGTCCAGCCCTGCAACACCTCTGGAGGCTTTCCTGGCCCTACCCAAGTCTGACTGTGGGTGTGGCCCTGTGGGAACGGGTGTCACCCCACCTACAGGCTGTGAGATCTGTGATGGAAAGAATTTAGCTCTCTTCTCCTGGTGCTGGGGGAGGTAGTGGCCTGGACCCCACTCCAAAGCGGAGATGAAAGGAGGAGCCTCATGGCTGGGGGCAGGCAGGAGGCTGAGCCAGAGGGTTAGAGACCCAGCCAGGCTCAGGAACCAGACTCTGAAGCCAACCCAATCCAGGGCTCCCAACCCAGTGGACAGCGCCGCTGGCAGGAGAGGAGGAAGATGCTTGGTGCAGACAGACTGCTAAATAAAGTAAACAGATGTTCAAGTACCTGAGAAACCAGGAAGTGTGTGAAATCCACGCCTGCTGGCAGGTGACCTAGGCCTGCTCAGGAGCCCGCTGCCCCAGCTGCTGGCAGGTGCCAGTGGCCCGGGTGTGCACCCAGGGACTCTGCCCTGGCCCTGGGAAGCCACCACAGCCCCTCACAGGAGGGCTAAAGTCCACCTGGGTTTCACCAGGGAAATAGTGGGGATGATGCCAGTCCAGGCCCTTGTGTGACTCCACAGCCCACTTCAGGCCCCACACCTGAGCAGCCAGCCTGGCTCTGCCCTGATCCACAAAGGCCCAGACCTGATACCTGGGCCCCTGCAGCCCAGGCCACAGTGGGAAACGCAGATCCTTCCAGCATCACTTTGCCAGGTGGGCAACTTTTCTACCTCTGTCCCCAGCCTGACCACACCTGGCCAAGGCCTCTGCCGGAGCAGCACCCACAGCTCCCCCAGACAAAAGCCACAGCAGCCTCCCTGCCTAACTGCTCTGAAGTGCTTGCACCAATTTTAAGTTTTGCAGTGGATCAATTTAAAGAAAATATAAAAGGCAGAGTGGAAAGATCTGCTCGGTGCTCACAAAGCACTAGAATGAAATAAAGTAGAACACAAACAGCATCTAAGTGAATACAAAACTGGGGCATACAACCTGGCGGGCAGGCAGGTGATGCTTGGGACAAGCTATGACCAAAGAGCTCCTAACGAAAGTAAGGAGCCTTCATTCCAGGGCCTGAGGTGGGGCAAACACGGTCAGTGTATTCGGTGCTGCCTAGACGCAGGGTCAGCATGCCCAGCAGTGACCTGGCACAGAGTCATTGCCCTGAGGTGACTGGCATGGGTCAGTGTGCCCAGTGATGAGTGGGCACAGGGCCACTATGTCTGGCAGTGACCTGGCATGGGGCTGGTGTGTCCAGCCTGATGCCAGGTCAGTATGTGTGCCCACTAGTGTGCCCAGTAGTGGCCCCGGCACGGGGCCGGCACGCCAGGCAATGACCCTAGTGTGAGGTCAGTATGCCAGGCAGTGACTTCAGTGTGAGGTCAGTGTTCCACATGGTGACCCCGACATAAGATTGGTGTGCCTGGCAGTGACCTCTGTGAGATCAGTGTGACCCCAGTGTGGGGCTGGTGTGCCAGGAGGTGACCCCAGCATGAGATCACTGTGCCCAGCAGTGACCCCAGTGTGAGATCAGCGTGCCCAGCAGTGACGTTGGCATGGCGTCCTTGTGCCTGGTGCGACTGAGTACAGGGTCATACCAGGCCATGCAGCTTACAACACACAGGCACTCTTGCCTGTCCACAGGCCCTAGGGACTTGGGCTCCTCTGGCTCTGGAGCTAAGCGTGTCCAAGAGTTGGAGGAGGCTTCTTGCTCATTGTGTGTCCCCAGAAGGTGGCCATACCAGCAGGAATAGTCAGGCTCCTCCTGCGTGCAAGTGCAGCCAAAGCCCATGCCAGGCTCTGCTATGGACACCAAGTCAGTGGGTGTAAGACGGGGCTGCACAATGAGATGGCTCAGGAATGCCCATAACAGTGGGTAAAGCCCCACTGGGGGCCAGAGACCCACGATGAGCTTCCTAAACACAGCAAGGGCAAACTAGACAACAGCTCCCCAGGCACATCATCAGACCCCCAACCTGCCCAGCCGTCATCAGCTTCCTCCCCCAAAACCTCTGCTGGGAGAGGAGGAATGGCCTGAGTCGGCAGGCCCTGTCACCAGTGCTCCCAGGACACTGTGCACAGGGGTCAGCTGTGACAGGCATGAGTAGATATCAGTGATGCTGCTCCAGGGGACGCTCACCTTCTCCTTTGATGTCATGGGGGTAGCCAATGACAGCAGTCTCCGGCACGGCGGGGTGGTCAGCCTGCACCAGAGAGAACAAGGTAAAGTGTGGCGAGTCCACCAGCCTGGGGGGACCAGATTGGGAGTCCCCAGCATTGTGGCAGTGCCAGGGTAAAGGAGAGGCTGGGTGCACTCACCATGGCATCCTCAATCTCTGCAGTGCCCAGGCGGTGGCCACTGATGTTGATAACATCATCTATGCGCCCTGTGATCTGGTAGTAACCGTCCTGGGTTCGGTGAGCCCCGTCTCCAGTGAAATAGTATCCTGCAGCCCAGCAGAGGATCCCCTCAGAAGCCTTGAGCCCTGGCCCTCCATGGCGCAGCCCCATCCCAGCCACTGGCCAAGGCTGCCCTCCTGGCCGGCCTGTCTTCCCTGAAGTCTCTGCACAACCCCAGCCAAACCTCTTGAGCAGACAGCTGGCGCCGCCAACCGCAGAGCAGATCGCGCACCTCTGAGGAACCCACAGTGTCTCAGTACAAATGTAAGACTGGAAGCCAAGTGGCATTCATGTAACTTCCAGCCCAGCAGCACGACAATAAGTGGGGAGCACAGACATAAGCTGTGGGACACCCCAGCCACACCAGTGTCCACAGTGTTTCCTCCACTCCCCTCTGCTAAGATCTAGTGGAGCCACCCCAGCCCAGCACTCACCGATCTCAAACTCACAGCCCTGGCCTCAGAGGCCCAAGGTCAGGCTGACTCCACAGTCCAGAGAAGGAAGCCACACGCACCTGCCCTTCACCCCTGTATTGCGCTGCCCACCATCAGCATGAGGACATTCCGGCAGACCTCGGACCAGGCCACTCACCTGGGTAGGCCCTGAAGTAGGCGTCCACGAATCTCTCATGATCACCATAGATGGTCCTAGCCATGCCCGGCCAAGCCTGAGCAATGCACAAGGCCCCAGAGACATCGTCACCCTCCACCACATTGCCCTGCAACTCAGAAGACAGCAGGAAAATCAGCCAAGACTGTTGGCATCATCATCCTCACTGCTCCACCAAAGCCAAAAGACAGCAAGCGGGCAGGAGCCGTCCAGAGCCTTCCTCCCGAGAGCCCAGCCTGCCTCCCACAGTGATGGCATCAAGGCAGCCCCGAGCGAGGCGATGGTCAGCAGGGGACTGGCCCATGCCGGTCCCACACACCTTCTCATCCATGAGAGCCGGCAGGATGCCGAAAAAGGGCCTCATGGCCATGCCAGGTAGGATCTCAGCCCCTTCCTCTGAGGGCCGGGGCGCGATGCAAATGCCGCCAGTCTCTGGAGAGGCGAAAGAAAAGGCTGTGTGGCTGGGAGCCCAGACTGCCCCCCCATGGGAAGGCAGGGCACACCCACTGTGCTGGTCTGAGCAGGGGCTAGAGGCATCAGCTGCAGTGGCCCCAGGACCTCCACCCAGGTAAACACAGCTCAGGCCTCTCAATGTGGACAAGAGGGGGTGCTCAGGTGGGTGCAGCCCTGAGCCCCACCCATGGCCCTTGCCATGTCTTGCAGTGGCGTGCCTGCACCTTCCCCTACCCTGTGCCAGGGAGTTTGGCTCCCACCCCTGAACAAGGAAAGGCAGAGCCACCTGCTCACACAGGAAGATGAGGAGCACTGGCCCAGCGAGTGCCCACTCACACTCATGAGGCCTGGCTTCCTGCTGCTCTGCCACCTGCCCCCCGAAGGAGAGGTTTGAGGTCCCTACTCAGTCAGGGAACCCTGCAGCACCTCCAGATTGCATCACAGTGTCTTCAGTGTATCCAGAGTCAGACACCAATTAGGAGTGGATAACCAGGACAGAGTGCCATGGAATGCACCGTTCCTGCTACCCTCAACCTGGACCTAGGGCTCTGGGACAATGGGGTCTGCCTCTGCTCCACAGCTGTGCTCAGTGGGCTCCAAGCCAGCACCCCAACAACAGGGCAGGGTGCTGCAGAAAGAAAGGAACCCTGTGTTCACTCCATGCCAAGTCTGATCCATCTGTACCAGGCCTGGGGACCCCCAGTTACAGGCTGGTAAACCGAGGCCCCAAGAAGTCCTCACTGGCATGGAATAACTGGGAAGCAAGGGCAGGCTGCAACCTGGATGGCACAGTGAACTCTGCCTCCCTGGATCTGAAAGCCTCAGCCTCAGCCTAGACCCCAGCCCAGTGCTTGCTGGGGACGCTCACCTGTCTGCCACCAGGTGTCCACCAGTGTGCACCTGCCATCCCCCACCACGTTGTGCAGCCACTCCCAGGCCTCATGGTTGATGGGCTCACCCACTGGAAGCATATAGAAAGGCAGAGCTTAGCACTACTCGGCGGCCAGGCCACAGCTCAAGGTTTCTCCAAATGTCACATGAGGAAACTTGGAGGGGCTGTGAATCCACCACACTTGCCGAAAACACAAGCAGCTGTCACAGGGTCCAAAGGCAAACAGGGGACAAGAACGTGGGTAGGGGTATCATACACACTGTGTACTGCAGGGGAGGCAATGGGGACACTTCCTCTCATACTTAAAGAGTGCACATGCTCAGCACAACTACTTGACTGCTTTCAGCGTTGCAAAATCTGCAACACTAAACACACGTTTTCTCTGTTACCCTGAAGTTTGACTCTGAACACGTGCTCCACAGAAGAGAGTGCAGCTGGACACCCCAGGGAACACCAAGAACACCTCACAGCCCCCCACAGGCAGAAGCTGTGGGTTACCTTGAGGCAGATGCGACTAGTGACAGCATGGCCTGTGCCAGACACCACAGTGCAGCCTTGTGACCCATCTGCCACGTTGGACCCAAGACTCCCGACCTAACTCTCAGTGTCCAGCAGATACTCCCACCCCTCTGCCCTCCACCCTCCACCGGCCCACCTGCCCAGCGCACTCACCCGAGCCCAGGGTGCGCAGGGATGAGCGGTCGTACTTCTTCACCCAGCCGTCCCCGAGCTTCAGGAGCAGCCGGATGGCGGTCGGGGCACCATAGAACTGATTGACCCTCAGCCTCTGCACAGTCTCCCAGTACCGACCTGCAGGAGGAGGAGCATGCAGATGTCTGCCATGGTCATCAAGAAGGGCCCTTGGAGGGGTGGTGCATCTTCCTCTTGTGCTGCACACACCTCAGGCTGAGCCGGTGCCCAACAAGACACCAGGCCCTGGTACCGCAAGCTGCACAGCTCCCTGAGGAACCTGAGCATGACATACTTACGCCACTCCCTACTTAAGGAGGGGCCCCAGTTACACCCAGACCTGGATTTAAGGAGGGACTATGCTAAGGGGTCCCCAGGGCAGGCAGCTTAAAGCAGAGGAAAGGAACCTGGAAAAGCAGCATAAGGTGTGGTGTCACCTGGCTGCTTGTTGGACCCTGCACCTGAGCACCCTGAAGACCCAGCTTCTGGCTCCCATCCACCTACAGGGCCAAGGATGGCAACTCTGCTGTCCCTCAGCATCTAGTCCACAGGACCACCAGACCCACCCCTAACCTGTACCTGGCCATGCCACCCAGCACAGGCTCTGGTTGGGATCCTGGGTCCTCACCAGCATTGGGATAAACTGGGGTGCTCTCAAAAAGGACGCTGGTAGCACCATTGCAGAGGGGTCCATACACCACATAGCTGTGTCCCGTGATCCAGCCGATGTCTGCCACACAACCGAAGACATCACCAGGCTGGTAGTCAAACACAAGCTGCGGACAAAGGGCAGTTGTCAAGCGGCATCCTCCCCGCCCCACCAGGTTCCTGCACTCACGGAGACAAGGAGGAGGCTGCCGGAGTCCGGAACTGAGGCAGCCAATCACGACCACCAGCAGCAGGTGATGGGGTTCAGGGATTGCACAGAGGGCACAGCAGGGAAAGATGAGTCCCATGCACACAACAGCAGGGCGCCCTTGCAGATGCACATGGGCAAAAGCAGCCAGATACAGGACTGCTGCCGTGCTCAGAGCAGACATGCACAGCCAGACAGGGCTGGGCCATGGGAAGCAGTGGCACTGGCAACCACAGCGGGGGGCTTGAGGGGCTCTCCAGAGTCTCATCTCACTCCGGCAGCACTGCATTTCTTGACCAGTCTGGTGTTTGCTCAGGTGACTCACTGAGCCACACATGTGGCTTGGGTGGTTTCCTGTATGTTCTAAAAGCCTGCATTTAACTCTGGTTGAGTTGTCACCAGGGTCCTGCCGCCACAGACCTGTGCTCAGTACTCCCTGGAGTCTGCAGGCAACTCATCAGGGCTGCGAATGACCAAGCGCCCACAGGGCCAAGCTGTGTCCCTGTGGAAGAATGAGGTTTTGCTTGCTGGTCCAAGACATCTTCATCCACACAGCACAGAGTTGAAGAGCGAGTGAAGTCAACTCGGACCCACACTGCCAAGCCCGCAGCTCCTGGAGCGAGATGGGGCCAGTCCCTCCCCAGGAGACGCGCAGCTCCCTGACACCACGAACACCCCAACATCTTCTCCGCGAAAGCCCTGACTCCATCATCATGAGCATAGGTGCAGGGACAAACATGTGTGCACACAGGTACACAGGCAGACACATACATGGCAGACACGCATGTGCACATGAACACACTTGTGCACAGACACACCAGAACCCCAGTGACAATCCCTGTGGCCTGTCACAGGCCCTGTGACAGTTCACCTTGACTGTCAACTGGACAGGACAGGGAGAGCATACCTCTGGGCATGTAGGGAAGTGTCCCAGAGATATAACCCCAGGACCACATCCAGCCCTGGGCCCTGCCTCTCCCCACTTCCCCAGTGCTCCGCTCACAGCTGCCAACAAGTGAGCAGCCCTGCTCTACTCCACGATCCTCTGGCCTCAGCAACAGTGTTCTGGCACTTCTGATACTCTAAGCTCAGATGGCCTTTCCTCCTTCACATTGCCAGTGTTGGCAGTAAAGACCGGGCACAACTGTCACCTGGGCTCGAAGTGGCCACAGCTGTGAGGACTGTTACCCAGTTTCAGCTGGGGCCCTGCAACGGCCACAGCAGGGCAGAGCCAGAGCCATGCTGCACCCAAACAACCTGGCTCCCACCTGTCACCGAATGGGCTAGTCACGTGGCTGCCTGCGATCCTGTGGGTGCCCCAGGCCTCCTCGCACCCCAAGGCCTGGGTGTCATGCCCAGTACAGAGCAGTAACTGACAAGTGAAAAGGTACACACTTCCCCTCCACTGCCAGCCATGCTCGGCCTCATCCACAGGAGCCTGGCAGTGCCTGCTCCTGACGCCCCAAAATCTCCAAGTATGGAAGAGAAATTTGAAAGATGTCCTCTATCCCTCCAGCCCCGCATCTCTTGCTTGGATCACCAGCGTCCTGGAAACACTCTGAACACGGAAGGGTGAAGTCTCGCCCTGCTTATAGCTCTCCAGTGTGCATTTTATATAAATAATGGAAACATCCAGCCTTCAATGTTCTTGGCTTTCAGCCCCAGTGGCTGCTTTCCAAGCATCTTGCATAACCACATCTTTGCAGCGTCTCATCACCAAAGACGAGGGAGGAGTCAGCTGAGAAAATTATTTTATTTTATTTTTTTTAAATCGGTACCAGGGATCGAACTCACGACTGCCTGCTTGCAAGGCAGGCGCTTATGCTGCTGAGCTAAATCCCCAGCCCCTAGCTGAGAAAATTAGGGTGAGAAAGCCTTGCATGAAGTCAGTGGCAACAACGTCACCGTGGGACTCCAGGATCAGCCTAACGGTGGTCTGCTCCACAGCCCTGCAGAGCAGCTATCTATCTGTCTGCCTCTCTCTTGGGGTTCTCTATGCCAGCCCTGCAGCATGTCAGCATCCTCAGGGTGGGCTACACACTGTACACATGCAGACGCCAAGTGACCCTGTCCCAGCATCTGCTCCTCTTCCCCAAGGCCCTCTGCTCCTGTCCTAGGGATGACCTCCCACATGACCCACGCAGGCCGGTCAGCATTTTGGGTCCACCTTGACCACTGCCCACAGTGACCAAATTAGAACTGGGCCTGGGATCCCAACCCAGCCAAGACTCCACTGGGACCGCTAAGGCCCGCCCTGCCTGGGTCAGCCCAGCTGACAGACAGAAGCCTGGCGAGGCACCTCGTCTGTGTAGGGAACTGACAGGGACAGTTCTCTTTGTTGCTGCCACCAGCAGGCACTGAGGTGGCCTGCAAGGGAATCCAGTTCACAGATGGTACCATGGAACCAGAGCCCAGCTGGGAAGTATCAAGGTCTCCACGGACACCCCATAAAACCACACTCACCACATTTACATGAATGTTGATCTGCAGATGCATTTGCAGGAATAAAATTCAGGTTCCATCATTTGCTTTTATATCCCAAGAGCGTTACCCACTGTGATGTAATTCCACACACTAAA
This sequence comes from Dolichotis patagonum, assembly GCA_004027295.1. Taxonomy (NCBI): domain Eukaryota; kingdom Metazoa; phylum Chordata; class Mammalia; order Rodentia; family Caviidae; genus Dolichotis; species Dolichotis patagonum. The sequence continues at coordinate 198,054 of PVJX010000330.1, forward strand.
TATAAGTTTCTTTATAACGCTGGCTTTTTAAATTCTACTTTAAAATGAGTAGGGACTAAGTTCCACAGATCTTTTTTTTTATTTATTTATTTTGTCTTTTTGAGACAGGGTTTCACTCTGCACTTCAGGCCAGTTCAAGACCATGCTGGTCTCGAACTTGTGACAATCCTCCTGCCTCAGCCTCCCAAGTGCTGCATTATAGGAATGTACCACCACTGCCCAGTTTCCACAAATCTTTTTAGGTATAAAAAATGTTTTCTTTTAAGGACAGAAGAAAAAAGTGAACCTTTAAGTGAGGAGAAAGTCTGAATTTTTATGAGCATCTGTATTCATCTTTATCTCATTTCAGTTTTGAAATTCTTTTCCCTCCCAGGCTAGAGAGAGGCACACTCTTTACCACTAAGCCATGTCCTCAGCACCATAAATCTCAGTTGTTCCGGTTCTTTCATTTCACACACAATCCAGAGGTACAATTCCTGACACTTTATGGCAGAAGTGACAGCAGCAGCAGCCAGGGCCCTGTCCCTGGGCATGAGCAGAGGGACTTGCACACAATCCCAGCACAGCGGCACCGTGGCCCACAAAGCCCTGCGTGCACATGCAGCATCCCCACCTACCTTGTGTGTCAGTGCAGCATACAGCAGGTAGCCTGCCTGGGTGTGCACCAGCCCTTTGGGGGTTCCGGTGCTACCCGAGGTGTACAGCATGAAGAGCATGTCCTCACTGCCCATGCTCTCCGGGACGCACACAGGGGCCTCCTGTGCCATCTCCTGAAGGGAAGAAGCGGCAGAGAGGACTTAGCCTGGCCTCCCAGAGCAACTCCTGCCCCAGAGCATACGTCCCAGCTTCCAGGCTCAGCCACAGCAGAGAAGACATGGGACGATGGGGCTGAGAGGCAGCACAGAGACAGATCACGTGCTCACCACCAGAGGCAAAATGGAAATGGAGAGGCAGACTCCTCAGAGGACCCTGGGCAGCTTCTGGGGACCCAGACTGACAGCCACAACCAACAAGGCCCGGTTCACCTGCTAAGACCCCTACTCCTCCAACCCCAGAAAGTGGGCAAACCCACCTGCTCAAGGTGGACGTCCAGCTCCCCCATGGGGACCTTGTTGTCAGTCCTGTGTGCCACCAGGACGTGCTGGATGGTTGGGCAGCTCTTCACAGCTTCATCCACTATCTTCTTCAGCTCGAACACACGCCCGCCCCGGAGTCCTTGGTTGAAGGTGATGACTACCTTGCACTTGGCTACAGAAGCAACAGGGACATACTTTATCATCTCCTCCCTGCATCGCCCCTGCAGCCTGACTGTGCTCACACATCCAAACCCTGACACTGGACTGCGTCCACCCAGATGGAACACCAGAGACACAGCGAGGGCTGCTCTGCACTGCAGTGCAGCACAGCATACAGGCCTGGCCTGCCAGGTGCTTGGGGGGAGGGCCCCAACAGGCACAGAAGCACCACACTCCTCCAGGGTGGGGGTAGAGTCCCTTCCGCCTGGCATGTGAGTGTCCCAGGCCGACCACCCGCAGCAACTGTGGTGACTGTGAAGCTCCAGAGGCAGAGACCAACCCCAAGGCATTCTCCATGCCAGGCCCCATCCAGGCTGACTTCAGCTTGCAGTCTGCAGGCCCCAGGACAGATGCCACCAGGGTGGGTACCCAGGAGCAGCCTGCAAACCTCACCTTCAGAGAAGGCACCTAGTGACCCAGCCAGGAGAAGCCAGGCCCATGGCTGAGCTGGGGACTCCATGTACCACACGCAAGAGAGGGCAAGGCCAGTGCAGTGAGCAAGGGCCACATTCCTTGGGCCTGAGGCTCACAAGCAAAGGAATCACTCTCAGCCCTGTACCAACCCAGAAGGACCGTGGGGACCAAGGCTATGGTGATTATGAGCCTGGGAGGAACACTCTGGAGCAGACAGCAGGTCTCACCCACAGGCCTGGAGTCCTCTTGCCAGCCTCTAGAGCCATGAGCAGAGCTGCTCCTCAAGCAGTGACTCTGGAGAGATGGAGTGTGAACCCTCAGCTCTCTGGCTATACCTGTATCAGCCTAATCCATGGGTGCTACAGGAGGGGCTCCCCGTGGATGAGCTCTGTGCTCCCTGTATGGCCTCCTCTCCTGGCCTCACCTCGCTGTGGCTCTGGCAGTTCCCAGGACCTTGACTCAGAGTCTACACTCCGTCTTCCCGAGCCCATCTGGCAGTGCTTTGAGGACTGTGCTTACACTCTTTCTCCCTCCTGTGCCACCAGAGAATTCTCAGCACAGGGTTCACAGCTAGATGAGCTGGCAGGGCTACCCAGGGGCTGGAGATACTCTAGAGACACCCCAGACTAGTGGTGGCAAACCACAGCACGCAGTCACAGCAGGCTGTTGGTATCACTGAAAGCTCTAAAACATTAGCCATCAGTTACCTAGACCCACAGAGGCAGCCACCCCTGCCAGGGTCCCAGGCCACGCATATTTTCCCTTCAGGGCACAACCACTGTCTGCCAGGGAAGTTGGGCCCACCTGAGCAGGACGCAGGCCATCTGCCCACTGGATACCTTCATGGCCAGCTAAAGGGGACAGCATGGGACACAGGCAAGAGCCATGGGACATGTCTGATTGGACTCAACTGTCTACCCAGCTTAAAATCCTCTTTTGCCCCACAACAAATCACCACACACTGGATGGCTCAGGACATCTACTTTCAGCTCTCAGTCTGCCCGCCAGGGCAAACTGCTTAGTCTCCAGGGCCAGGGGTAGTATCGGCAGGCTGGCTGTTGTCTAGAGGCTCTGAGCAGAATTGGCCTGTGGCAGCTGGCAGATCTCTGCTCACAGAAGACTCAGATATCCCTATGCCCATGTGCCTAGTGGCACAAACCACCTGTCTTTGTGACATGTTATTAACATCTAATGCCACTTAATCTCTATCTTGATGGCCAGTCCCCTGGGAAAAAGGACCAGGGGACTCCTAGCCCTGCTGCCCCTGCCCTTGTACTCACCATCATTGATCCTCCCAGCCAAGGATTCTGCACTGAATCCAGCAAAGACAACTGTGTGGACAGCTCCAATCCTGGCACAGGCCAGCATCGCCGCCACAGCCATTGGGGACACTGGCATGTAGATGGCCACACGGTCCCCTCGCTGGACTCCATACCTCTTCAGTGTGTTGGCCAGGCGGCATGTAGTCTCCAACAGCTCCCTGCAGCACACAAGAGGACAGGTGGGGTGGCACAATGCATAGAGGCAAGCACGTGCCCAACCCTGCAGGACGGTGGGCTCTGTACGCTTGTGGCACAGTAAATTCCTTTTCAGAAAGAAATGGTTTCGACATTTGGCCAACCCTCACCACCCAGCTAAGTGACAAGGCTGTCCTCATGTCCACTTCCAGCAGGGCCTCTCAGAGATTACAAGAGGCCATGCACAGAGCATGTGCACAGAGCATGTGCGAACAAGCGCCTCGGGGGAGCAGAGAAAGACGCTTGGGGAAGGGTGCTTTCTGACAATATGGGCCAGGGGCACCGTGCAACCCTCTTGCCAGGCTGGGACCCAGGCTCAGGCCTGGTAGATTCCAGTCTGGGACACAGAGAATCAGGATTTAGCCTGCTAATGGGAGCACAGCACAGCACTGGGCAAGCTGATTGGCTGCTCAGGGTTAACACACAGTCCAGCCCACCCAATCAGAGTCCATGATACTCAACTCAGAAAAGCAGGCATGAAGCACACTGCCCCATACCAGCAGACAGGAAATGGAGACAAAGAGAAGTGAGCATACCATGCTGAAGCTCCACAAGGCCCTGCCAAGCTTGAGGCCTCGGTTCAAAGGGCTGCCAGGCCCGGGACAAAGGCAAAGCTCACCCAGATGCTGCCCAGGCGACCAAGAGGATGAACATGAACAGTTCCCATCGCAACAGGGACCTCGGGGGCCTTTGTTTCTCCCCAAAGCCACCCTGCAAAGGAGCCTGTCGAGAACCAGCTCCCAGGACCAGTCCTCGGCTTGCCAATGCCCCTGGAGGGATTTCATCTTTTCTCCCACAGCGTTCAGAAGGAGGACAAAGACATCATTCAGTGGAGCCTACCCACCCCTCGCCTAAGTTTCCTCAAACAAGAGTAAAGGGCCCAGAAATGCTCCCACTTCTGGGAAAAGAGGCCCCAATGGCATTAAAGAAAAAGCTGTGTCAGTAACACAAAGGAGCTTGAGGCCTTGAAGGAGGACTCTGCATATCACTGGTAGGGTTTGGGCCTCTGTACCTGGTGGGAGAGGGAGCTGAGTGCCTGTACCCAGCAGTTTAGAAATGCAGCTTTTACTCTGCAGACCTAAGGCGGGGCTAGGCAGCTCTCTATAGTAGCTGTGCTGGCCTGAGAGCTTCTGTTGCTCAGCTGCCACATGATTATAAGTTAAGGAGTAAGCATCCTCCACTTGGTAGAACCATTTTTAGTATTAATAAGCAGCAGGATCCACCCAGGACCCACCCAGATGAATATTTGTAAGTGTTCTCTTTCCCAACAGGCAGAAACTCCCATCAGTATCTAAAAATCATTTTCTAAAATGACTAAAACCAACTACTCACTTTGCTGAATCCCTGAGATGTTAAAAACTCCCCACCAGGCACCATGGGGCCACGGGCATTAAAAGAATGAGAGGGGCAGCATCTTCCAGAAGCATAGCTGACCGGGAAGGGGAGATATGTGTGCGAGGGTATACACTGCAGCCAACCTCTCCTCTCTCTGCAAGATGCTGTCACTGGGGCAGGCAGAGCTTTCAGGACTGGGCCAGAGAGGACTGAGTGGTGTCCCTCCACTGTGCTGGGCAGCTGAACCTCATCTAGCCTGAGGCAGCATCCAGAGAATAGATCAGGCTGACCATGAGCTCAGAAGGACAGTGGCCGCTCCATGCAGCCAGGTGCTGGAGCCAAATCTGTGAAGGCCTCCACCCGAGCATCCACATGTGCCTTGGGAGACCCTGATATGGGCCCAGGAGTTCACCAAGGCTGGTATGTCCAGAGAACAGCCCACTTCTGACAAAGAACTTGATGCAGGTGACTCTCTGAGCCTGGCCCACTTCCTACTCATTCTGCCATGGCCACAGATCTGGAGGTTGAAGGGAATCCTAGAAGGTCAGAAGGTACAGCCCCTCTGGGGCTCTGGAACTTCAACTACAGCGTCCAGCCTCTGCTTAAATTCACTCTGCCAGACGCCGCTCTACAGGGCTGTGCTTTTCTTGCCACATTAACAGGGACATTCTGCCCGAAACCAGACCAGATTCCAGCTGTTCAAATTCTACCTCTTAGTCATTAGAGCTGCTTGGAATAAATCTGCCATTCAATGACAGCCCTTCAAATTCCCAAATACTCCCACCCCTCACCCTCTCCAAAGACTTTTTTTGCACATTCTCTCATCTCGTCCTTTACGGTCCTCTTCCAACACCCCCATGTTACCAATATTCTCTCCTGACACCTCCATAATATCACTAGACCTTCACATTCCCATGCTGTCTGCCCAGAGCAGAGCAGGCAACCTGGACCATCCATTGTTATTTAATCTCCATTTCCTCTGGATTTATCACACAAATGAACGATGATCACAATGATTTACACTGCTGAAGAGGGTGCTCAGGCCTACATGCATGCTAAGCACAGGCTCTGCCACTGAACCATGTCCACCGTACAACATACTGATTTTTTAACATCTGACCCAGGTCACTAACCCACACACCCTCGCCCTCTGATACGCTCTCAAGCCAGGGCCTCTCATACTATAGTTACGGGAGCTTTAGTCACGTTATGAGTACATGTGTTTACTGCAAGACAGTCACGTTCCTTGTAGGAAGCTGGTGCACATACATAACACATCTTGGTCCCTTACCCCCCCGCCCCCATCTCTTGATCCTATTCCTCACTTTGAACGACCCAGCTCCTACTTCTATTAGCTACCTTTTATTTCACTCTTTATTTTCACTCTGGGTCTCTCATATAAGAGAAAAGTGCAATATTTAAACATGTGTCCAATTTATCTTACTTAGCATTACTCTGTCGGTGTGTCCATTACGGAAGCATCTTGTTAAGGGAGACTTTACATCTATCCCTAGCTAATTCTGTCTCCACTCATCTTTCAGGTAACTCATCACTTTCTATGCTCACCTTTCATTTTTCACCAGCGACCTTCTCCAACTTGTGTCAATTGGAAAACGGAGTCAGCAAACTTCAGTTTTCGAATCATTGAAAAATATTGTTCAAAGGTTCCTATCATTCCAAGTACTCAGAAATTGTTTAAAACCACAAAATTGAATATCCATCCACGTGGCTTCTTGAAGACTTCCACAAGCCAAAATGCTACTGCTTCTGATTCAAACAGTAATGGCAGCTTAGCAGCAAGGCCCCAGAACCAAAATAATAAAATAAAGTGATAATGATGGTAATAATAATTCAGCCACCCAGTGAGACCTCTGGGCTGCAGACAAGTGGACTTCATGCGGGGTAAGCATCACAGTGCAGGTGCCGGGTGCAGAGAGGAAGTCTGTCTCGCCACTCTGCCTGTTCTTGAAGCCCACTCCTCCTTCCCTCACCACCCCTGCCTCCCAGCACCAGCCGGGCTGTAGACACCAGGCTGTAGAGACAGGAGTATCCTGTGAGGGCTACACCTGAGAGCCCCAAGTGGAGCCCTCCTTCCCGCAGGCGGCCTGCGTCACTGTGCGGGAGACAAGGAAGACCAGGGAGACGCGGAGGAGAAGGCCTCGTCACCCTGCGCAGGCGCTCATTGTATGGCACTCACATGCTGGGAACATTCACTGGACAAATATTTATTGAGCATCTTTTATGAGCTGGACCGAGTTCCAGATGCTGGGAAGAAGGCAATAAATGAAGCTCAAATCTCTTTCCATGTAGACTTTGTACCTGAGCAGGGCAGGAGGAGATAAGTCCGTGGGCTAGTGTTTACTCCTGAGTACCAGCCAGAGGGGTTGCAGGAAGTGATCAATCATGTGGGAGTTCACACAACTTATTTGTTTTTTTGTGGTGCTGCAGATTGATCCTATGGCCTCATGCATGTGAGGCAAGCACTCTGCCAGTGAGCTACATCACCCCACAATTTGTTTTGTTCCCTAAACACAGACAAGTTACTTATTTCCCTAGGTTGGCATCAGGAAATGGCTAGAAGGGAAAGATACTGTGAAGAATTAGTTTTGACTAGAAGAATACCAGTGTACTTCTTTTTCTCTTTTTTCTAAACTCTGTTTCCTGTTTTGGGTTAATCTCAGATTCTGAAGGGGGCGGGGTGGTCGGTTCAGGCAGGTAGCATGTTGGTTACAGACACTTGCAGTCGGGTGTCTTTAACAATCAACACAAGGCTGTTCCCTGTTGATGTGGAGCTGTCTCCAGAAGCTCTGCTTCCTCCCCCGGGGCCAGTTAACAGTACGGGTGTCAGGCATCAGGAGTACAAGGCCAAATGTGTGTATCTGTGAACATCATTTATGTATGTCTACACAGAATGCTGAGTCCAGAGTGGCCTACATTCCAGGTAGCCTTAAATATCCTGCTCCAGAACTCACCAAGTGTTACATTACTGAAAAGTTTTAACATGTTTCCCTGGTATCATTTTTCAGAAAGCTGCACATTGCTGTGCCTTGGGAAGTATACTGCAGAGCAAGACAATATTCTGCAAACAAAGAGGAAGCGGGTGTTTCCTGCAGCTGTGGCTGAAAGCTCTCCTGTTGGGGGCTGCAGTGGCTCTGTTAGAGAGAGAGAGAGAGAGAGAGAGAGAGAGAGAGAGAGAGAGAGAGTCAGTCCTGCACATGGAAGGCAGGTGCTCCACTGATGAGCTATGTCCCCAGCCCTGCATCATAATTTGATTCAGAAGCAGCAGCATTTTGGTCTGCAGGTGTCTTTGAGAAGCCACACTTGGCCTGTGCCCAGCAGTGGGTACCAGTGGCAGGATTGGGTCTAAGGAAGGCACAGAGCCACCCACGGTTAGAACTGCTACCAGCCTTGGTTCTGGGATGAAAGGACCTTCTACACAACCCACCTGCCACCTACCATATGCCACCCACCTTCTGCCACCCTGCCTCACTGTGAGCTCAGGGTCTCTCTCCCCATGCCAGCCCTGGCACCTCCATCCCAATTTCCACTTCCCAGAATCACAGCAGTGATAGCTACAAGCGCCTGAGCCCAGAGCTGGTTTCACACATGATCATCTGACCTCCCAGCAGCCCATAGCTCTGAGCTCATGGCCCTCTTGGTCCAGACAAGGAAGCTGAGACACAGAGAGGTTGAACTTCTCCTCAAGGCTGCTCAGGAGTTGGGCAGGGCCAAATCTGGCCTTGATCCTGCCCAGCTCACTCAAAGCCTCAGAACAACTTCATGGTCCTATGTGCTGGTGCTGCTTCATTCATGGACCATGTTGCCCCGGGTTAGCTTAATTTCTTAAATATAAACAATGGACAAGTCTGGGGGTGTGACTCACTGATGCACACAGCCAGGGTTCCACACCAGCACCAAAAAAGTGAAAAAACAAATAAACCAGAACCAAAGGCTTTGAGCTTGAGGCTGACTCTTCTTCCCAAAGGAACTGACCAGAAATGCTAAATGTCGCTGGCCCCTGGGTTACACTTAGCTTTTCTTGTCACCCAGGTGCAGGAGTCCTTGCCAGTCTGTCCCTCCTTCACCCAGGCCACAGCATACCCTTAGGCTTGCTTGCCTCCAGCCCTGCACACAGTCAGTGGGGTGGAAGGCACTGTGGGGCTCTCGCAGCCTGGCCTCTCACTAGTGCCCGGCTTCCTCTTGGACCTCAGCCTTGGTCCTGACCCGAGTCTTGTCTCTGGAAAGTTCTTTCCCTCCCAGTCACATGGCACAGCTTGTATCACAGGGAACCAGGTGCCAACTCATCAAGAACCAGAGATTCCTGCAGTCAGTGGCTGGGGTGCAGCTGGCACGCCAAGAATGGGCTCAGCAGGAGCCCAGGCAGCCAGCAGGACGCTATCTGTGTGGGAGGGACTTGTTAACCTCCCTACCCCGTCTGTCCATGATGGGTTTGGGAAAAGGATGTTGGCTTTAACTTTCTAAAATCATTCACTTTTCTCTGTGGCTAAGAAATAAAAGCCCCAGGGTGTTTCGGACCCTGTGCAGTTACATGACCCAGCCTCCTGCTCTCTAATAACAACCGCGAAACAGAATGCTGAGTTCACAGAAAGCCCTGGACCAGGCACAGGCTGGGCACAGGTAGCCTGTCCACCTAATTCTAAGATTCTTCACTAATTCAGACAGGGAAGGCCACCCCAGGGTCACCACAGGGCACCAGAGCACAGGGCAGCACCAACCGTGGGGGAGGACAAGAGATTCTCAGCCCGCTTTGAGCTGAGCCTTTTCAGAAGAGCCTGGGTGTGGCCAGTGACATGAAACCATGTCCACCGAGCTCCCCCTGCCACCCCTATGGCTCAGAGACAAGGTGTAGGACCAAGGTCCACCTAGCTCTGAGGAGCACTATCAGTGTACCAGCCTGAGCCCAGAGAAGCAGCCAAGGCGCCTGCGCCAGCCCAGCCAGCACCAGCCTTGCGGTTGCCCTTGGAGGCCACATGGATTAACTGTTCCCTGAAACAACGGCGCTCGGTAGTCGGCTCATTCCTTTCACTTGCTCACTTCATAATTAGCGTCACCCAACAAAAACTTGAATAGTAAACTTAAGAGGGAGGGGAAGAGCAAAGGCATGGCTCTGCGGCTCAGAACTGTGCTCCTCCTTCCCCACCACAGGGGCTGGCAGTCCCTCCATGGGGGGCCCCCGCCAGGGATGCTGCACCCCACAGCACACATGGCTCCTTGGCAACTCCACCAAATACCCCAATTTGCACCAGCGGAAAATGCACCCAAAACCTCCACAAAGCGTAAGACTAGCACCCAGCATGGTGGCCCTTGCCTGTGGCTCCAGCCACTGGGAAAGCTGAAGCAGGAGGGAGGCTTCAGCCCAGGAGCTGGAGGCATGGGCGGCACAGCTAAACCCCTCTCAAAAACAGAAAAAAACAAAAACACAAGACTGGGAAACCACACAATTTAGCTGTAAGTCCAGAAAATTAATGGGCTTATACAGTCAAACAGACTATCCTTTTGGAAAACAGCTGACCTGCTGCCACTCTGCACCCCGACCACCCCACCCTGAAGTCACTGAGCTCCAGGGTGAAGAGCAGGGCCCGTGAGTCACCACAGCCTTGAATGTTGTGGTGGATAAAGGCCTCGGCACATGGGACAGGCTTCAAGGACGCCAAGGGACTTCCGGGGGTCCACCCCACCTTCCCGTGGGCCAGGCTAGGACACTGCGTCCTCTGGGTAAGAGGATGTAGTGGGGGGAAGGGCAGGGGACAAAACGCAGCCTGGGGCAAGGCGGGAGATGGGCCAAGCTGGACCCTCTGGGCAGGGTCACCTCTCAACCAGGCCTGATGGGGAAGCAGATGCCACAGTGTGACAAAGCTGCTCAGGCTCACCCAGTCTGCAGCCTCCACAGCAGGAGAGAAGCACAAAACAGGAACAGAGCTGGCCGCTGTAGGCGGGACCGTCCCAACCACTAGCCCCTCCCCCAGCCTAGGCTGAGGACAGCAGAGCAGAGCAGCTGGACTGCAGCTCCCAGGGGGCGTGTGCTTGGCTGTGCTCTCCTGAGCACCTCAGAAAGTCCTGCAGAGGTCTCCTAGATACCCAGATAAACTCCCACAATCATGCCTGCTGCAGCCAAAACAACAGGCCACCCTCAATAAACTCTGAGAACCTCGGCTGGGCCGAAAGAATGACAAAGGAATAGAGCGGTCACATGAACAGATTCCAAACATGTTCCAGCCCCAGCGATATCTGGAGCCACAGTGAAGGACAGGCAGGCACTAGTCACATGGCATTTCTGCCGGATTCCAGCCACCAGCACACAAGGTCCTGGCCAAGCTTCGCAGAGTGACTGAGAGGTCTACCTGGCTCCTGTGCAGGCAGGGGGCTCTGCACAGCTCACGTGGCCCAGGCTCTTGGCCTGCGCCCAGTCAGACTGTGCAGATGCCTGCACACAGCTAGTGCACTGTGACCATGGCCTCACATGCACGGTATCCACTCCTCCCTGCTCCATGCCCCAATAAGGAGTCCGAGCACCGAAGTGACCTGTGTGGGCAAGAAAGGTCACACGAGTGGGGTGGGGCTGCCTCTTAGCTGACACACTTGTCCCAAGCCGTGTCCTTGGCCCTACCCACAGGGGGATACGACCTTCCTCCCCCAAGCCAAACTTAGGCTTTTGGCCTGCACATCCTGCCAGCACTCAGCAGCCCCATCAAAGAGAAGCACAACTCTACCTTGCAGAGGACATGAGGGATAGCACAGAGACAGCACAGGCACAGAGCAGGGGTCCTAGTCCTCCAGCCTTGCTGCTGACACCTGGTCCCTGTCTCCCAAACTTGACCCGCCCAAGTCTCTCCTGCAGAGTATTCATGCATGATTTCTGCTTCCAACCCCTTGAACCACAGAGTCGGCCGTATCTGCAACCTTCGTAAGTGACCACATCTGAAAACACACGCCTTCCTCTCAGGAGGGCGTCCCAACCGTGGCCCCCAGGCCCACCTGGCAGCAGCACCTGAGTGCCCAACTTGAACTTGCTGGGCCATCCACGATGGCACTGGCTGAGTGGGTTCTTGATAATGCAGTGCCCAGTCCAGCACACTGGTGGGAAAGCCATCACCCTTAGCACCCACAGAGAGCTTGAGGCAGCAAAATCGAGGGGCTGGTACCCCTGTGCCCAGGGTTCTGTCATGGCAAATGAACTCCACCAGATACAGAAGCCCAGGAGACACCAAGCACAGGGTCGCTCCCTCGAAAACAACATTCAGCTCAGGCGCCAGCAACAAGGCCATCCACCCTGACATTTGTGCCAGTGTCCACAAGGCTGCTGGGATGCCATCCCCACCCACTCCTCCAGCCCAGCTATCATCCAAGCCTTGACTCTACAGATGTGGAGTAAGCCCCCATGGCCACAGAGCTGGCCAGAGTCAGACTTGCTCTTGTAGCTTGATTACAACTCTCTCCCAAGGGCTCAGGTTCAGGTTCAGACCCTCCACAGAAGCCACCAGGAGAAATGTGCTGGCTCAGAGGCCCAGCAAACGTCAGCCAGGCACCTGCTCCCTGCCTCTCCTGTGTCAGGACCTACACATGGGCCGAGAAAAAGCAAACTGCGGGCCCCTCGCCCATGTTGTCCCCTATGTGGACTCAGCCTGGACAAGGAGCTCACAGGCCAGCCAGGCAGGCATCGGACTTGAAGCCACTCATCCATCCAGACTGTCCCAATTTCCCAGTTCCCACTGGAACCTACCCACCTGCCGGATGTGAAGGGTCATCTCCTAAAGGATGCCTGCAGAGCCACCGCCCAAGCTGTGACCTTGACCAGAACCTGCCCTGTGGCCTTGAGAGCCCACCTCCCAGTCAGAGGGCTGGGGGGCACCATCAGTCACCACAGCTGCCCAGCCAAGCCCCTCACAGTGCCCTCTTTGAGGAGATGGGGACCTGGCTCCAGCTGCCACTGCTGGTGGCAGAGGGAAGGAGAGGGTAATGTGGACAAATGGGTGACAGGTAAGGACACCCAGCCTGCAAGCTCCCTAAGTCCATTCCCTCAGCCTCCACGGCTTGGGGCCACATGTAACAGGTTCAGATGCCAGCATGCAGAGCAGCACCCGCTAAGGCCTCAGGCAGGGCCGCCGTAGGCTGTGGCTGGGAACCGGCTCCGACCAATAGCTCTGGGAACAGCGGCAGAGCTGTGCAGTGCTGGGGGAGCACATGTAAACGGTGTGTGCGTGCACGTGTGCACATCTACCCATACACATGGCAGCATCTCCTGAGTCCCCTGAGGTGTTGCCCAGGGCCAGGTCCACAGTTTCTGGGCAGGAGGAATAGGTCCAGGAAGGCCGTCAGGTAGCAGAGCCAAGACAGAGGCTCAGGACCAAGGACGGAGACATGTGAGCAGCCACCCAGAGAGCTGGGCCCAGCAGGGTGACATAGCCCATGCTGGCTCTCAACACGCTCCACCAGTAAGTCTGTGCTATGGGCCACAGCAGAACCCAATGACCTGGGCCTGAGCCCCAGCAGCACCACCAAGCACCTGCTCTGGACCAGCCACTCCACCTCAGAGTCTGCCTCCCTCTCTGTGGCTGGGTTAAAAACAATTCCTATTCAGAAAGAAGTCAGAGCAGTGGTCATTTGGAGAGGGGCAGCAGCTGAGAAGTGGGCACAGGTTCCTGCAGTGACAGCTGTTCTGCACCCTACAAGATGGGTTGAAGTAACAGAGAAGACCCTTTCCCCAGGTGCCCAGAGACCCCTAGATGGTGACTTTGGGGGCACCAAAGCTTCCTGGTACCAGGAAACCACAGGGCACCAACATCCCAGCCTGCAGGACCTCAGCCTTCAGATTTCTCTAAAGGACCAGGAGCCAGGGTGCAGCTCGAAAGTCGGGCACTGGGTGGGCATGCACAGGGCCAGGGTTTGATCCTGCCAGCACCAGAGTCAGGGGACAGCTGATGAGTCTGGACCCACAAGGCCTGTGGCCACCTTGAGGAATTTGGGGCCTGGCTTCTGGGAAGGCAGGGCTTTATTTGGGGGTAGTGTTCATACTGGCAGGACAACCAGCAGCCAACAACAAGGACAGGAGGACTTCCTGGGAGAAGGCAGAATGAAAATCTCATCTCCAACACCTGAAATGACCAGGAAAATGATTAACCGGTGTCCTTCAAGTGCTACAGCAATTACAGATAACCTGTACTTACGCTTTCCCCTCAGAAAGCAATGCAAACAGCCGTGGGTACCAAGCCCAGCAAGGTCTGCAGGCAGACTTGGACTAACTCTGTTTATTGTTACACAAACAGAATAATAAACACCTTGGCCGTCTCTGCCCCCAGGCTGCTTTGCTGCTGTGGAACTGACGTTGTTGCCACAGGGTTAACCTGCTGGCTTCCGTCCTGCACATTCCTGAGTGGTTTACATTTAACTCGAGTCACAGCAGCCGGTAGAGCTGGGCTCAAGAATGGCAGAGGCCACAGCACCCAAACCCAGGGACGGGACAACCAAGGCCACACCTGCTGGCACCTCTGCCTAGGGCCTCTCAGGCTCAGTGGAACTCTGCCTAGCAAGGGACACATTGACAAAGGAGCATCCCCACCATGAGGGCTGTGGGGGGCCCTGGGCAAGGGTGTACAGGCCAAGGCCCAGTGCTGTGCAGATGCCTGGATGCCCTGCCACCTGACGTGGCTGTGAGAATAGCCCAGCCAGGCTGGCGACTATGGTCAGGTACAACTGGAGTTCCAGTTGCCAAGGGGAATCACCTGTCCCCAAGGGCCAGAGATGAAACACCTTGCCAGGTGGACTCTTCTCTTCTCCCACTCCTCACCCCATGTCTAACCACACACACCTGCTCTCTGCTCCCGGACACCTGGTTCACCAGGACCACAGCTCAGAGAGGCTGTGACTGCCATGCACGTGGGCCAGGTGTTACTGCAATGCAGCCTGACAGGGACACAGCCTCACCCGAGACATGCTGGACAAGGACAGCCAGCAATCACTGCACAAGAGGCCTGCTGGGGACAAAAGACTTGTGGCCTGGGCACATGGTGGCCACAACAATCCTGTGCCTTGTGGCGTGAGCAGAGGACACCTTTTGTATAGCTGTGGCACTAGGGCTAGAGTCCAGGGCCTCATGTGCTGGGCCAGCGCTCACCACTGTGCCACCCCAGCCCTAAACCAAGGGACCCCTATGGAGAACCCAAGTCCTGAGCCTACTGCCTTCCAGGTCCAAGGGAGGCAGTACCCACAAGAAGCAGTGTGGGGACCAGGCACTGTCCCAAGCACACATGCTTGCATGTGTGGTGTGCACAGAATCACTTAAAAAATCACTTAAAAACAAACATATTAAGGTCTGCAAAGCTCTTTCGAAGTATTCTTCATAGTCGCTCTTTTCCAAGCATGCAGCGTGATGGGAGGGCCGAAGCCCACGACACTACAAGCACTTTATCAGTTGCCTCCACTACTCCCGTCTGGAGCCAGGCTTCTCTGAAGGTTGGACCACACCCCGACACTGGGCAAGCCGTCCCTGGGCACCTGGGCCGCACAGCTTTCTGTACCAGGAACTCTCCACCAGGTCCACCCAGGAGAGGCCCTCTTCCCACAGGACTCTGAAGACGCTCAGGACCCAGGGCAAAGAGGAGCCAGGCTGCTCCTGGGCACAATGCTACCTCTGCTAATGACACGGAAGGCACCATTGCATGTGTGGCTGGGGACGCCATACCTGTAGGTGATCCTCACTTCCGTGCCAGGCTCGTCTCGCTCCCAGATCAAAGCGACGCTCTCAGGTGCCTTCCAGACGTGCTGATCCAAGCAACTGACTGCACAGAAATAGGAACACGGACATAAACTGTGGGCTGAGTAAGGATGGGGAGTCCACTCCCCAAGGGGGACCTGCCCTTGCCCACAGTGGCCAGGACTCACTCTCCCTGAGGGAGAGGGAGATGGCAGTACTGCAAGGAGAAGCCAGGCACCACACAGACATGGTCTTGTGACCCCCAAGACCTGAGGCAGCAGTGGTCCCAGCCCTGGTTGCATCTGGCCCCTCCCAGCCCCTTCCCATCACTGGAGCCCCGGCCTCCTGCTTCCTGAGCTCCAGGGTGCGTGCACAGCCAGTGCAGGGCAAACGGCCTGGGACACAACTACGGGCCCACAGATGGGGGTGTCCCCAGGGCCAGGAGCCCAGCCCTCTCCCAGGTGGCCCCTGACACCCCAACCAGCCTCTGCTCCATGGTGGAAAAACAACACTCTGGCTTCCCAGAATGCCCTCCTCAGTCCCTCCCGCACCCAAGCTCAGATCACACGGCTTCTGCAGAAACCGGTCTGTGCCGCCATCTGCCCTAATCCTCACTTGCCCGACACCTGCACAGTCACGAGATTTCACAGGTGAGCCCCTCGGAGGCGGGCTCCTGTGCACCTCCACTGCTGGCCCAGGAACTCAGAGAGAATGAGCACTGTGGGGAGCTGGGGGAAGCTGCCACCCCATCCTCAGGATTACCCTAGGGTCTCACGTGTACACTGCACCTAAAGTAAAGAATACCTGCTAAACTGTGATCCCAAATGTTAGACAAAGAAAAGGGGAGTCACTAATCGTTGCGTAGAAACTTCAGGTGTGTGTAAGAGGAGTCAGTGTGGGGAAGTATACAGTGTCTAACTCTACATGAAATGCCTTGTACCTTCAGAATCTGCTAAAATGGAGTAACCAGTTAGATGCAGGGGAAGGTACTAAGTTACTAACTGACATGGGAATTCCTCCAAACAGAGAAGAAATGACAGAGAGAGACTGTGTGCAAAGGAGACAGACTGACAAAGTGATTGAGGGCAGGGCTGGAGGTGTACAATCATTGGTGTCAGTGCACACACATATGTAAAGGTGTATGTGTGTCTGTATAAGGTGTGTGATGTGCACAGGAGTGTGGGTGCACAGGTGTGGGCATCTTTGAGTGTATGTGTGCTGTGAGGGTGTGCATGTGTGCATATGCATGTGTAGGTATGTGTGTAGTTATGGGTGACACTCACTGAGCCAGAAGAGCTAACACACATGTGACACTTCTCTCACGGCTCGCTGAAGGACAGCAGGTGCCTGACATTCTTCTCACTGAAGCATGACAGCCCCAGGTCAGGTGAGGCCCCCTTGAAGCCTGAAGGTCATGTGCTGGGCAAGAGGGCAGAGCAGACAGCACAAGGCACTCGGGCAGTGGACATGGTCGCCATATCTAGAATCCCAGAAGGTCAGCCCACCAAGGGGCTCTGCCAGGGACCCCAGGAAACCTGGGGAACCCCCACCCCAGGCCTTTACATGCCCTTTCAGCTGCAGTCCCAGCCCATCCCTCCCATCCTCTGGGCCCTGTACCTCCCTCTAAGGGCCTGAGATGTCTGTTGCTGGCCACAGGGTTTCAGGCCACCTGTCCAGGTCATGTTGGTGCAGCTGCCCAGAGCTCGGAGCTGAGGGTCACAGAGGCAGGAATGGTTGTGTTGCATCCTCCAGCTGCAGGGTGATAGAGGAATCTAACCTGCCCCAGTAGCCCCGCTGTATACAGGAAGGAAACAGTTTTTCTGGCTTTGGCCCTCAATTGAAAGTCTCATCTTTGGCCAAAATTGGCACTCCTCAACCTTGCAGGTGTCAGAGCCTCAGGGAGGGCTGTGAGTCTTGTCTCCACAGGCTGTGGTTTCAGCACCCACATGGACTCAGCTCCTGGGTCTACATCGGCATATTCTGCTTTGTGCACAGGCCTCAGACCCCAGGGCTTTCTTTTCCTTTGAGGACCAGAGCAACCAAACACTTGCAAATGCTTTGTGACATCAGGTCCCTACTAGCTGGTCAGCAGCCCACAGATGTAGCTAAAATTGGGGTCTCCAGCCCAGTCCCAGGCCAAGCACTCACAGATGCATACAAAGCTCTCCAAACCTCAGCTTCTTTGAGTCCGAGGGGAACCACCCCTGGCTCTGGGCGTGCCTCCAAGACCTAGGTGTTTCTCCTCGCAGGTTTGGAGGTGTCTCGCTAGGGAAACACAACAGAACAACCGGTCTCCACTCCCAGCCACCAGTGTGGGGTGTGAGGGGGCCCCACTGGCTCTTGGCACATGCTTAGGGTGCCTGCTATTGTCTAAATCCAAGATGGAAAAAAGATGAAAGAAGGGAGGTAAGGAGGGAGGGAGCGACAGAGAGAGAGAGAAAGGAGAGAGGGAAAGAAAACAGAGAGATGGAGAGAGGAGGAAGAAAGGAAATTTCTACAACTCTATAATCAAAAAGATAAGTAAAAACTTCAGTCAAAGAGCAGGAAAGTAGGACAAGAGAGTTTCGTATGCTCGAGTTTCCAAGAAGGGCTGGGGCTGGACCCAGTGCAGTTCCAGGTGAAACCCAGTTCCACCCCCTGCAGCAAGCCCTCCAAACCTCCTTGCCCATGCCCAGGACCCACGCTGTCCTGCAACATTACTTCCCTCTCCGCCTGTGGTTCCCATTCTGGCAAGCACCCCACCTAGGTCACAAGGCCCTGGGTACCGGCAGGGACAGGGCTGGGCTTGCAGCCCAGTGTCCCCAGCATCTAAACCACCTTGAGCAAGACACCACAGCTCACTCTGTTCTTTACTGCTGGCGAACAGCACAGGAGGCCACTCAGACCAAGTGCTTGCCAGGACCCTCTGCCTCACTGGCTCAGCTTTGCACCCCAGACCACTCAGCTACCGCACAGGAAGAAGCATTGCCTAACTCAAGAACAGAGGAAGAGAAGGCAGTCGAGATCCTTACACTACATGTAATTGTAATTCTGTCCTCTGACAATCAACTGAGGAGCCACTCATTAGAATGAGGTTCCACCGCCTTAGCACTTGCTGGGTTATTCACCTACTGTCTTTGACTTGGAGCTTTTAATTCCACATCTGCACAGTGGGGACACTGACCCCTCCCTGTTGGTGTCCTGAGGGACTGATGAGGCCCTGAGAGCAGAGTGCCCCGGGCTTGGTCCAGTTACTGGAGTGCAGGTCCTGCCCCGGCCTCATGCCTGTTGGTGAGCCATGGGTTTCTAGTTTCACTGATAAGAAAAGAATTGCCAGAGTTATTACTTCCATCCTAAAGATGGCACGTGCTAACGCAGGAATTTTCAAGAACTCTTTTTTTGGCGGTGCTGATGGAAATCAGGGCCTCCTGCCGAGCAGGCAAGAACTCTGCCACTGGGCCACACCCCCAGCCCTGGCTCCCTGGTTGGTTGTTTAAATATATCCCTCAGCCACGGCTCACCGGTAAGTGAGCCCAGCACACAAAAATATAACCTTAATCAAAAGAAAACAGGGAGCCAGTATTCACAAAAGGATTCACAATGGTCTTCTTTAAATAGCAAACCTCACACCGCACATTTTAAGACATGACATCAATCACAAAATACCGTATTTGCCAACTTTCCAGAAACAAATGCTATTTAAAGTAAATGAGGTTTCTGATGAGAGAGAAGAATCCAGAGACCCATCCAGAGGACCTGCCCCCAAGATTAGGGTCAATTTCCATTTAGAATTCCTGAGAAACCTTAGACAAGCCATTGCGATCACTGTGGCACCTTGCTGTCATCGATCTGCTTTCTGTATGACTGGAGGCATGTCACAGAGGAGGCATTCCAGTAGAAATGCCCTAAAAGCATGGGAAAGGGTTGTGGGTGCAGCTCAGTGGTACAGCCCTTGCTAGCCTGTGAGAGAGTCTGGGTTCCCCAGCAAAGAGAGTGAGACAGAGATAGCACTCTGTGTCCAATTCTTTATTAAACTGTTAGCACTCTAGCTTGAGAAAATACATTCTTTCAAATAAGTTGGACTCAAAACGGGTTTACAAAAGTGAGCTTTGCTGTGCTTTGAAAGCAGTGCACAGTTTCCCTCGAGTTCTGCATTTATGACTTCCTGACCCCTGGAGTGTTTAGCATCTGTCAAGCTTTGCAAAGAACAGAGCCAAGTTTCAAGGGCGGGAAAGAATCCTCCAGAACTTGGCTTTCCACATCAGCTTTGGTGAAGCTCCAGAGGAGGACCTAGTGGAGGCCCTGCCCCCTGGGCCTGGGACAACATCACCCAGCCCCGGCCATCAGAGCTCAGCTGCGGCTTTGCAGGGTCTGTGCATCTTCCAAAGCCTGCCTCCTACCCACCCTAGGCCGGTCAGTTCCTACAGACCCAGAACTGGGCAGGTCAAGGCCTCCTCAAGTGCTCCATTAATAATTAACACTGACTACTGATTGGGCTGAAGTGTGCCCAGGGCTCTACAAGTCTTATCTATTCCCAAGAAGAGCTCCATGCTGGGGGTGCTGATAACCCCATCCACCGATAAGATAAGAAACTGCAAGCAGTTGGCCCCCCCTCCCCAGCCAGAAGGGGCTAACAGGCCTGCCCTGACCTCTTGGATCTCCCACTCAGGACAGTGCCTGGGCCTCACTTGCTATGAAAAGCCCTGCATAGTTTTGGGGCCAAGTCCTGCAGCTCAGTCATCCGTACCGACTGGTCCACTTTCTGAAACTGTAAAGAAATACCTGAGGTAGCACAGTTCTGGAGGCCTGCAGGCCCACATTGGGAGATGATCCCGCTGGCAGAGTCTTGGGTGGCGCAAGCCGTTACGTGGCAGGAGCCAGCACGCTCATGCTTATGTGTGTGCATGCACATGTATGTGTGTCTTCTGTTCTTTCCCCAGTTTCTTGCAAGGTTACAGGATCTCACCATGAGGGCAGCACCCGTTGACCTTACCAGGCTCTAACCACCTCTGAACACCATGATGGGGTTAAATTCCCACCATCTTAATACCTCATCATGAATATTAAACTTTAGCTCAGGTCCCATATTCTGACTCCTGCACCAACCCAGTCCCCAAACTGCAGCGGAAGCCAGGGTCACTTCGGCCCTGTCCGAAGTCCTGACCCAAAGGACCTGGTGAGCACTGGACTTGGAGAGCTTTCATAGATACCAGCAGTGCCTGGACCAGAACTCTATCTGCATGATCCTCAGTTCAAAGACAGGACACCTGCAAGTCCAGCAAACAGAAGGATTCAAACCAAAAGAAATGCCTGGACCTCTGAACTACACAGTGCTGCGGAGCCTCTCCTGCCATGTTTGGTCTGTGCCATCTCCAGCACACAGAGCCCAAGGATGCCCGGCTTAGAAAGGCTTCACCTGCCCTGGCTTGGGGCGCAGGAGGCACCTAAGGGCTGGCCCCAAAACACAGAAGACCAGGGACCATTTGTTAATTAGAGGCAGCAGGTCTGCACCCAAGTAATCCTGCCACCACTGTGGCCTTGGACCAGGCCTTGGGGGGCATGTCTTGCATCCCTGAAGGGGGCATGTAAGAGGCAAGAGGCCGAGGTCCTGCTGGCTTTGCCTCACTCAGCAGACAGAGCCAAAGCCTCACTCTCCACTCCTTTCGAGGGAGTGCCCTGCTCCTGTGGCCTGGCCTGTGACAGATGAGGGAGGGACACCCCAGTGAGGCAGGACAGCTCCCAGAGCATTTTCTACCACAAGTCGGTTTTCTGGAGCTGTGCCTGACTGGGCTCTATCAAGGGAAGGTGGCGGAACTCCTTGCCCCACAAGCTGATCCCACGGTTCCCCATCTTATCAGGTCAGCCCCAAAGGAGCCAACTATGGTCTCCACCCACCCGGAGTCTAGAGGCGGCTCCCAGGACCTGCTCTGTGCCCTGGCTATGCCCTGGCCATGCCCTGACCAGCCCACTGTGCCGCCTCTCAAGGGCACATTCCATCCCTCTGCACACCCTAGGGTTCCTCCATCCCCACTGGTTCAAGGACACTGGCTTGGACTTGACTGTAAAAAAATGCTATCGAGTAAGTGACTCACGTTGATTAAAACTGCAACACAGAATGCAACATGGAAAAAAAACCGGTCCAGAGATCCTTTGAAAAAGAGAACCTATCTATGGCTTCACGTCAATTTCTGAATATAACATTTCTACAGCTTGCTGTTCCCGGGGAGCCCTGGGCCAGATCCACACCTCCCACGCTGTCCTGCAGCCTAGGAGAACACGTGGGCGCTTTCACCAGAGCCAGACTGAGACTCTAACAGCAGAGTAACAGGACTCCGTGTCCCACCACAGTGCAGCCTGCAGTAGGGCAGGACCTTGCCAAGAGGACTCCTGGCCCCGCCTAGCACCCCATCCTGACACCCCAGGGCTGCAGATCTCCCCAGCCCCACCCTGCCTGTCCAGTCTGGGCTGCCTCTTCAGACTCAGAGAGTCTAGTGTGCCCCCAGCCCAGATCTCTGCCAAACAGCAGGATTTGGGGCCAGCGGAGACCAGAGGACAAGGGCTTGGTGAAGCTGGTTCCTGTGCTCCCCCCAGCAGGTGTGGCAAGCGCTGGTCCCCCTGGACTAGGAACTTCCCGAAGAGATGACCCGCTCTGACCTTCTGCCCTGAGCTCTTCTCCAGGACCCGGCAACCACTCGCTCTCCTCCCAGGTCCCTCTTGCCCCCCCCCCGCTCACCTGTCCCTGGGGTCCTCGCGCGATTCTCTCTGAACCCCTGCTCCCCGCGAGATTCTCCCGTCCCCTCCGCAGCTGTTTGTTTACGCGGCTGTGCTGGTCCCTAGGCGAGGAGAGTCGCGGGTGCTGACTACCGCTAGGCGCTTTCCGTTTGTCCTGCAGCTGCTCCGCACCCGCCTGGCAGGTGTCGCCCACGCTCCCGCAGCTCACTCCCCGCGTCCGACGTGGGGACAGTGCCCGGGTCCCTCTACGGGACAGTCCCCGCAAAGCTGGCGCGGATCAGGGCACGCAAGAGAGGTTCGTGGCGTACAGCTGGAACCGGCGGGACGGTGGGACGGCGGGACGGGTGCAGGACCGGGCCGGGACTCCGCGCCAACTCACCGGTCACGTTGAGCCGGCCCCCCAGGAACCAGCCGATCTTGCCGCTGCCGAAGTCGCAGTCGCAGACCGTGTGGTACGGGGCGTCCCACACCAGTGTGTCGCGCGCCAGGGGCCCCCAGAAGGCGGCGGGCTCGCGGGCGGCCTGAGCGCGGCGCGCGGGGTATGAGGCTGCCCGAGCCTGGGGGGGCGCCGCGTGCGCCCCGCTCCCTGCCCGCGCCAAGACGCCCCGCAGCCACCCCACGCCGCGGCCCAGGCTGCGCGCCGCCATCGCCCACGCCGGTGCGGGTGCCGGTGCCGGTGCCGGTGCCGGTGTCTCGAGCCCCAGCCTCTGGGCCGGCCGGGCCCCGCCCCACCCGGGTCCCCACGCGCCACCTCCACCCGGCCAGGGAGAGGGAGGAGCGGCGAGGGGAGGAGGAGGGGAGGAGGAGGTGGTGGTCCCGGCACGCCCGCCCCGCGCGGGGCGGTTTCTGTTTGCGCGCCTGCAGAGCCCCGCGTTTCTTTACCCTGAGCCCAGAGGCAGGGCGGAGCCGCAGGGGTCGAGGCAGAGGGCGTCGCCAGCATATGGGGCCCGGCTCGCGCTGGTGACTCTGCGCCCCCTGTCGCCCCCGCGCTTTCTGGGACCCTCCCAGGCCCAGGGGCTGCACAGCCCAACCTAGACCTCAGCCATCGCCCCATGTCCTGTCCCCCACCCGCTGGCCTGGGCCCCGTGGCCGTCACTTCCTGCCTGGGAAAAAGTGCGAGAAAACAACGGCAAGAACCCACTGGCTAACTTGCACGGGTTTGGGGCGGTGAGTCTTTCTCCCATTTGGGTGTCTGTGGCCAGGGTTCAAACACTGACACTTCTAGCCCCGGGCGCCTTGCTTGGCCCGGTGCTTTGACATCTCAAGGCTCATTTTCCTTCTCGGCCATGCTGGAGCAGCCCTCCTCTGAGGAGCAGGGTGGATCCAGGCTCAGATTCTGCCTCTGGTGGGCGCGGGGTACAGAGCTCTGCCTGGAGGTGGAGGAGGTGTGGTTGAGGGGCCAGAGGCGGACTTGTCTCTGCCAGTTCTGAAATATTTCAACACCCAAGAAGTAAACAATACACAAGATACACACCGGGGAGGGGAATTTTGGAAAACTGGTTTGTTGAGTTCTCTGGGCTATGAAAGATTCCTTCCTGTTGGCTGTGACCATGGCGCTGCCCTGGACAGAGCCTGGCCTCAGAGAAGCTCCAGGGACAGTCAGGCTGGGACAGCAGCACGTGTCCCGCACTGTGCCAGAACTCAACCTGCATGTCCACGTAGATTAAAAGTTATCCCAGGCCTGGTATGGTGGTATACATGTGGAATTCCAGTAGGCTGAGGTAGGAGGATTGCAAGTTCAAAGCCAGTCCTGCCATTTTAGCAACAAAGAGACCCTGTGTCAAAATTAAAATTTATCAAAAGCACTGTGAATGTAGCTCAGTTTGAAGGCCCTGGGTTATCCCAGTTGGACAGGGCAGAGTACACTTGCAGTCCAGCTACTCAGGAGTAGCTGGAGGATTGCTTAAAGCCAAAGTAAGCCTGGACAATATAGCAAGAACCTGTAACAAAACAAATCAAAATCAGACCATACCAAACCAAGCCTTGGCCAGAAAACATGCAAACACACACACACACACACACGTGAAAAGTAAAAGAAGTTACTTAGTACTAATAACTCCCTCTGATCACCAGCCCCCCAGTGGATCAAATGAGGAAGCTGAGCCCAGACAAAGGCTGATAAAAGCACGTGCTACAGGCGGAAGAGGAAGCCGGCTCCAGCAATTGGCCCAAACGCCTATTTTTAATTGATACATGAAATTATCAACAGAGAAAGCCTTTGATGCAGCAGTTGGTCTCAGAAATGGCACCGACACTGCCTCCCACCACACACATGACAGTTGGCTCTTCTGGCCCGAGCCCGGCCAGGAGCAGCCCCATGTTCCAGTGCAAGCTTAGCCCAGCATCACACACATGCACGTGCACCCACACACATGCATGCACCAGGAGCCTGGCTCCCCCTCAGTCCAGGCTGGCCTCCTTCTTTGACTGGCAAGACCTGGCAGAAGCGGTGCTGAGGCCATTCTGGGGGGCGGGGTGCAGGGAGAGGAGCAGCTCCTGGACTTGGATGAGGCCCCCAGGTCTTCTGGCTCATCCTAGGCACAAAAGTGCTCCCCATCTGCTCACAGAGCTGAGAGATCATCCAATATCATTGTTGGAAGCTACATTGTTGGATGCTGTGTGCTTGTTACTCAGCCATCAATAGCTGCTACAACTTCAGCCAGAAGTGTGTGGTTTTCTCTTACTCGCCAGCCTCTGCTCTCAACCCCATTTACTGGTTGCTTTTCATCTCTTTGTCCTCAAAGCATTGGGGACCCTGAGGCTCCGGCCCCAGCCCCCTCTCTTCCTTGCCCCTAGGAGACCACGGCCAGCTCTCTGAGCACAGATTGTCCAGTCCTATCTGCAGCTGGGAGCTTTCCTGCTAATCACAGCCTCTGTTCACATGAGCAGTCACCATCTGTGTCAAGTCCCCCAGGTTGGGGGACAGAAGATACACTTCCTGCGGGCAGCCTCGTCCCCTGGTCACTGGAGGCCCCACCCTTGAGCACACCATCTGTCACCCAGCGACCTGACCAGAGTATCCACAGCACCAACCCCCATCCTGCCCTTCCCTCCCAAACACACTATCTCCTTTCTTTAGTGTTCAGCAGCTCCCAAGGGCCCTGCCCTGCTCTGCAGCCTCAGCACTGGGCTGGGGTGCAGCTCCGTGAGGAGCACCTGCCTAGCATGTGCCAGGCTCTGGGTTCTATCCCCAGTGTCACCAAACTGCAATGGCAAAGTTGTCCTGCAGCTCAAAGCAATCCACAGGCTTCTCCAGGAGAACAAGCCTCACCCTGGCCCTGGCACAAGGACACATCTTCAGGCCCACCCAGCACCTTGCAGAGCAGCAGAACACCAGGCCCGTCTCCGGCCTGTTGTAACAGAGCATGTACTTAACCCATCTCCAGGAGACCTATGCACATATTTGCATCTGAAAAGCACCCATGGCCAGGCCCAGGCATTCGAACATTTGTCATCCCAGCTACTTGGGAGGCTGAGGCAGGAGAATCACTTGAGCCCAGGAGATGCAGGCCAACCCTTGCAGCATAGCAAGACCCCATCTCCAAACAAAAAAAGAAGCAGCAGCATGGCCTCCCTTCTCCAGCCTCCCCCTCCAAGGTCCATCTCCCATCACTTCCCCACCCCAGCTGAGGCTCCAGCCACTCAGGCCTTGTCCTGCCCTTCCAACACCAGAACTTAACCCCAGGACCTTAGCACGTGCTGTCCTCCTGCCCACTAACTTCTTTCAGGTCTCTCCAAACATCCCTTAACCCAAGAAGTCCTCTCTGCCACTTCCATGAAGCCAGGCCTCAGCTCTCAGCCCTAGTCCTAGCCCTGACTTTATCTTTTTCCGTGCATGTGTTCCCTTTGTTTTCCTGCCCCTCCCAGCAGGAAGAGCCCTGGACATGAAGCAGCAACACTGGCCATGGCAGGAGTGTGTCCACAGCAGAGAGGAGGGAGTGTCCCATAGACGTTTGCTGGATTAATGAGAAAGAGTAAACAAGTGCCACCGTCTCTTTCTGTCACCTTTGTTTCCTACCACGGAGCACCCTGGTGACTCCCTTTTCATCCTTCTGCTGTGGCTGGGGCTGGAACCCAGGGGCCCTCATCTTCCCCCATTGAGCCACGCCCTAGCCCCTGGGCCTCTTCTGGGGCTGCATGAAGAGGGCAGCTGCCTGCGCAGAGGACACCTCAGAGCCCACTGTGCAGTTTCTCCCTTTGCTGCCCACCATACCCTGGAGCCTCATCGGAAGTGACAGCCCTGCTGAGACCGTGGTCTTCCACAACTAGAAGACAGGCACCCTGTGGCCTGGTCCCTGGAGTCCCCACCTCGAAGTGGGGTAGCCTTTTCCTTCCAAAGGACCAACATTGGCAGATCCCAAGGGGACCGAGGCTGCTTCTGCTGTCAGAGGGGATTCTCAATGCCTGAGCCCACAGGTGGAGGCTGCCAGGCTTCACTTTGCTCAGCAAACAAGCTCAGGGCCACTGGGCCAGGCAGTCAGTGAGTGGAGGGGCCGCTGCCTGTTGGGCGAGCAGCTTCTGGGTACAGTCCTGTGTGTCACCTTCATCACACCTGCCAGCATGATACTGAGAGATGGGCACCCAGTCGCTGCCAAGAGATTGTTTCTGCCAGCACAGGGCAGCAGTGGGGGCCGAGAGGGCAAGGCCCGGAGGCAAGGGCCCAATATGAAGCAGACCTGCAGGGCTGATGTCCTTGGAGCTGGGGCAGGACAGCAGAGAGACAGCTGGCAGCTGCCATCACCACCTGCCATTCCCTTCAGTCAGCGTCCCGCGGTTGAGGCTGGCCCATGGGGAGTGGGCTCCACTCTCTCTGACCTTGAGGCCTCTGATGGTCAAATGAACAGCCCTGTTTCAGCTCAGCAGCATGCACATGTTAGGGTGAGTGACCCCATCTTCATTGTTAGCCTGATTGATGCAAGAGCGAAGTCCCAAGCAGCAGCCTCCGTAATATTTACCTAACATAAGAAATTGTCGGTATTTCGAAATTTTGTTTTAGTATTTTTTTTCCTTCTTCTTTTTCTCTTGAAATAAAATGGCTTTGGAAAAAAAAAATTGTCAGGCGTGGTGGCACACTCCTGTAATACCAGACCTCAGGATGCTGAGGCAGGAGGATCACAGTGAGTTCAAGGCCTACCTGAACTATTAGTGAGACTCTGTCTCAAAAAACAAAACTAAACTAAACACCAAGAACAAAAATCAATCTTGGTTGATGACCAACGCCCCCATCAGCAAGCTGTGCTCCAAAGCCACCAAATGCAGCAATGTGGACTCAGCGACCTCCAAAGAACCTGCAAGTCCCCTGTGTCCTCTTCATCCACCCAGCCCCTTCTTCCTGTAACAATCACAGGACTTCTGGGCCCCCATGCACAGCTCCCAGAGCTGAGGGCCACGGGCACAGGGCCTTGCCAGGCTGCCGGGGAGGGCACCATTCAGACAACTGGGATGTGAAACAAAAGCAAAGTGGAAAGTGCAGTGAGAGTGCTGAAGAGGCCAGCGGAGTACCCAGAAGCTGGAGACTGAGAATGGCTGCGTGGGGCACAGGGCTCCTTTCCCTTCCACTCCCCGTGAGCCCAGCAGTGACTGGCAGGGCATCACTTCAGATGGGACCCCGGTCCCTGCTCTGCGTCTCACACATAATGCGACTGATCCTTGTGACCCAGCTCTGCTGCCCTGCTCTCTGCAGGGTCTGTCCAGTCACCCAGACATGCAGGACAGGAGCAGTGACCATGGACATCAGGAGTAGGTCAGACACAAAATGGGACCAGGACAAACTCCAGTGGAGTGGAGCACCCTTCTTGGGGCCATCTTGCTGCAGTTTGTGATGGTCCCAGGGTCACTCTGTCAGCTCCATCGACCACCAACTAAACAACCTCAGCACCAACCCAGGGCCTCTTGCACACTCAGCACCCACTGTATGTCCAAGCTGCACCCCAACACCCTGGTAACCATCAGAGCTCCCTCTCCTCTCTGTGCACAGAGGTGCCTCTCTCTGAACCAGGTGCTGTGCCCTGCTGTCCCCTGTGGACTGGAGCTGACACAATGGAACTGTCCAGCTTGGAGGCTGTGCGCTGCAGTCCTGGGTTTCTCAGCTCCTGCAAGATAAGGGGCTAGGGTGGGGACAGGCCTGGGCACATCCCAGGGCTCAGCCCCCTAGCCCACCTGACCTCACAGGCAGATGGCATTCATCCGTGCCAGCTCTGCAAGACCCAGGAGCTCTTCTGTGGACCCAACGCTCAGCCGAGCCCCAGTGTAGAGGTTTATGACATGGCTCAGCTTTGAGACCCAGTACGCATGCAGTGGTCAGGAAAGCTGCGCTGGATGTGGCTCTTACTGGGGCCAGTCCCTACAGGTCCAAGCAAGAATTTATACCTGGCCCCAACCAGAGGACACCAGCTGAAGTTCAAGAAGTTGCACACCTACCGATCTGGAGCAGCCTCTGCCACCTTTCAGAGCCCTGAGATGGAAAGTGACGAGGCTGGCACCGCGCCACCTAGTGGAGGGATTGTGCCGCTGACTTAGTCTTTTTGTCCCCGACATTGTTTGTGCTCTCCCTGGGGACCTTCACTTAGAAGAACGCAGCATCACTCCCCCGTCAGAGGAAGCCATAGCTTCCCCTGGCCCTGAGGCCTAGGAGTTGTCTGTCTCCACCCTGAGTTAAGGACACAACCTGACCACCCAGGGCTCTGCGTTGCCTCTGAGCTCTGGAAAGACACTCAGGGCAGGCAGTCCATGTGGCTCAGTCAGGAGCGAGGCTCATCGTGCAGAACAGGAACCCCTTGGTTGAGCAACAATCCCTAGGGTGTTCCCCAGCAGATAGCAGACAGTGGGCAGAAAGAAAGGAGGAAATTTCAAGTCAAAAGGCTTATACACTAGGAGAGGCTGGGAGCAGCTGTCAGGAGCAGGAGGTGCCCTGTCAGAACCATCAGGCTTGGCTGGGAGTCAGGGAGATGGGAAGGAAGGAAAGGAAAACCATGCCCAAGTCCTTGAAGAAAGGCAGAATGGCAGGCATGCCACATCACTCTAGTTGTTGGTAGAAACGTGTTGAAAATGCATACATATTTCTTAGAAATTAACTTCCAAATCATTGGTGAAAGAAATGAAACAAAAGTTGGTCTGAAAAAAGGGCAGTAACCAGGTGTGATGGTGTAGTTTATGGTCCCAGCTGCTTGAGAGGCTGAGGCAGTCAGATCACTAGAACCCAAGAGTTCTAGACCAGCCTGCACAACCTAAAAAGATCCCCCACACAAAAAAGTCAGTAATGGGTGGCACAGTGGTTAGAGTGGAGGGTCAACTTGACCACTTGAAGGATTGGCAGGCCTTAGAGTCTCCCTGGAGGCTTGGTGGAGCAGATCTCTGAGCGTGGCTGGATAGGTCATGGAGACGTGACCTTGAGCATCTCTCTGATCCCTGGTCCCTTCCTCTTCACTCCTCTGCTCTGCTTTTTCCACCATGCCTTTCCACCATGATGCTCCTGTCTTGAAACTAGCTAACCACGGACTGAGTCTCTCCCAACTGTGAACCAAATTAAACCTCCCCTCTAAGTTGCAGGCATAGGGTGTTGTGCTCCAGCAACAGGAAAGCTGATGCAGATGGAGTGAGGAAAGACTAGCAAGAAGGGCAAGAAGGAAAACATCAAATATGATCAAAGGATAGATGCAGAGCTCATATTAGGAATAACTTTAAATTAAAACAAGACTTTCCCACTAAATAGAAAGTGCAGTGCAGAGTCAGAAGGATACAAAACTTGGAAAGGAAAACACAAGACATGGGGTGGGAAATGCGTACTTACGTGTATAGAGTTCCCTGTTGGGGCATGGCAGTATCCAGTGAATTAAAGTCTGAAAAATGTCCACAGTTAGTGAAACACAATACTTAAAATCAGACAGTACACAAGGTCCAAGCAAGTTAAATAAAAATGAAATCATCTCTGTACATATCCTGATGAGACTGTTGTAACTTGAGGCCATAAGTGGGATTTTTGTTGTCGTTGTTTACCAATGTTTTGCATTTATTTTTGTTCCTGAAATCAAACCCAGGGCCTTGGGCATTCTAGGCTAGTGTTTCACCACTGAGCTTCACTACTAGGCCTTTCTATATTTCATTTTGAGATAGGGTCTCACACTTATCCAGACCAGCCCTGAAATTGCAGTCCTCTTGCCTCAGCCTCCCCAGTAGCCAGGATTACAGGTGTGCACCAGCAAGCAGTGCATTTCTAAAGCAGAGAAGACAGGTTACCTAGTCAGGAGCAGAGGCTAGATCTCAGCCTGTAGGCGAGCTGAAGCTTTGAAGTTTCCTGACAAGTTAATTCCCAGCCGTTAGAAGCATAGTCAATGAGATCATCTCTCAACAACAAAATGAAAAGCATCACAAACAACAGGAGCCAGTAGAGTCCCCTCCCTGCAGAATCACCGAAATGATCCCCCAGTGAAGGTGTGATGTGAAGGGCTCAACCGGCAAGGTGATTGCTGTGTGCAGCTGAATCTACACAGAGGTGGCAAGAGTGCCAGCTGCAGCACCACCTGCAGCCTGGGCCCGAGAAGTGAGACAGAGGCAATATCCCGAATAAAATTGTGGTTATCGTGGCAGAATCATAGGCGGAGTCCTTCAGTCCTTCGCTGCTTGGGAAATTTAAATTTAAAATGCATGTTGAGTTTTCTGGATTAGCTACAATGACAGCAGAATATGTACCTTCTAATCTAGTAGGGGGGAATTGGAACAAGAAAGATCTGATAGAAAGAAAAGAAAAAAATATATAAAAGAAGCAAAGAAAAGGCAGTAAAAGTTTAAATATCCCAGGCCAGGCATGGTGGCACATACCTGTAATCTCAGCATTTGAGAGGCTGAGGCAGGAGGATCACCACAAGTTTAAGGTCAGCATATACTACAAAATGAGACCCTGCCTCAAAAAAACACACAAAACAAACTCAAATATGTATAAAAATATGAAAGTAAATTCCACAATATCAATGATTATTATTGATGGAGATGGAACGAATTCTCTGGTTAAAGGCAAAGATTGTTAGGATGGATTTTTGAGGCTCTAATTATACTTCTTCATATACATTCCTCAACCTAAAACATATTCAGAAACTTTGCTGGTGAAAAGATGGGACATATTTACCAAATAAATGAGTTACATAGCAGACAGAATGCACAGGAAGTGAGAAATGAGGTACCCTACACTACAGCCAGGAGGCCTGGAACTTCTTAATCTGTGGACCCCTGATAACCAACTGAAAAGGAGTGTACCTAGCAGAAATACAGGGAGGAGGGGCAAGTCCATCTCACAACGTGTCCAGTGCATGGCTACACAACCCCAACACTGTCTTAACAACTGGACACTGCTCAGGATCCACTCAGGTTCTCCAGCATGGCTGTGGATTGGAACTGTCCACCAACCCAAGGGCAATAGAACTGTGTGCAGTGCGTGCATGTGTGTGTGTGTGTGTGTGTGTGTGTGTGTGTGTGTGTGTGATGGGGTTTTAGGTCAGGACAGCGCCTCTGTCCTGTGACCTTTTTCTCTGTCCCTCTCGCTCTCCCAGCCATCTCAGCCCCAGAGGAGATTTTGGCAGTGGCTTGGAGGTGACCCAGAAGACGGGGGCAGGGAGCGCAGCTCGGGGAATGGACACAGAGGCCCAGGCAGGGGTTCATTCTCCAGCTCCATGGACAACCAGGACAGTTCCCTAAGGACCTCGTAGTGCCTTGTGGTCCTTCAGAGTTCAGCACCTGGGGAAGGGGCCTCTGCCACAGGAACCCACCCCGCCTGGCACTCGCACGCTTCCCAGGGCTGGGGTCCCTCCCGGCCATTCAGGTCAGAGAACCAAGAGGCCGCAGCAACCCAAGGGTGGGAGCAGGACAGAGCACTGCAGCAGGGCCAGTGGAAAGCACCCAGGATGCAGCACTGGCACAGGCGTGTCGAAAGGTCTTCATTGCACATCTAGATGACACAAATGGAGGCATGCTTGCACACATACACCACCCGGGCTTGCAGCTGGGGCTTCTGTGCTCTGGGGCTTCCTGCCAAGGATTTTAAAAGAGATCTGGGAATGCCCCGCCCTCTCCCCCCCAACCTGTGTCTATCCCTAGGCTCTGAATTGGATAAAGCTGACATGACAGTGTGTTGGAGTAGGAAATAAGCAAGAGGCTCTGTGGTCAAAGGATGCAAATTTTCAGTTAGGTCCTAGGAACCAGCTCAGTTGGCCACGCCTGGTGTCTGAGATAACAATGTATCGAGTTCTAGCAAACCACCAAGGGCTGCAAGCTCTCCCCAAGGAAAGCATAGATAGAGCAGAGGACGCTGGGCTGACAGCTCTATGCAGCTTTTCCCCATCATTTCCATATTCCAGAACCTCACACACCCATAAATACATACAACTTTTACCAATTAAAACTTTAATCCATTTGTGAAAGAAGTGGCAGTGAAAAGAAACAGGCAGGAAGAGGTGTCCTACAACCTCAGATGGTGGTTGCATCCTGCCAGGCTGCTGCAGCGTGCCAGGCTGGGGCCAAGCCTGGACACCCAGTCTCTGGGGACCGTTCAGAAACCAAGGCAACCTAGGGCTCCTGCACCACAGTGGGTATGTGTCTGCGCCTACACACAGGAGCCCCAGGGCACAGGCGTTCAAAGCAGAAGCAGCAGAGTTTCCTGACAGCTCTGGCCAGGTCTTGCTGGAGCCACAGGGAAATCATGTCCCAGAACAAAGCCCCAGCCTATTCGGGATCTGAAAAATTCCCTGGCACCTGCAGAGTTCTGTGTGGCTTCCCACTCGAGGCCCAGGAATCTCAGCAGCAGTGTCAGAGGCTGGGGCCCATTAGCATTCGCCACAGGAGAAGGCAGAAGCCA
Source organism: Dolichotis patagonum (assembly GCA_004027295.1). Taxonomy (NCBI): domain Eukaryota; kingdom Metazoa; phylum Chordata; class Mammalia; order Rodentia; family Caviidae; genus Dolichotis; species Dolichotis patagonum. Next base: position 230,880 of record PVJX010000330.1, read on the forward strand.
GGGCAGGAAGAGGCTGGCTGCCTAGAATCCCAGAGCACTGAGGGCTCAGCTCCCAGACTCGGGTAGAGCTCTGCGCTCGCCTGGCTTGTGGGAGGCTCTGACTGCCATCCCCAGCATCCAAACGGGGGAAAAAAGGAAAGGAAAGGAAAAGAAGAGAAAAGGGAATCCCAAGGACAGCAGATGAAAGAGCCAGTCACGTGTGAGTGGGTGGAAAGCAGGTCACTATTCCAGCCAGATGGGTACTCCCTCAGTTGTCTACATCCTTTCTGAGCTCCTTGACCCACTCACGAACTGGAAGCACTTGGCCTGCCTGCCTAGCGGAGCACATGCCCCATGACAAACTCCAACAGTGCAGAAGAGTGTGCAGCAGATCACAGAGGCCGCCTGCCCCCCGACTCTCTCCCCTAGGCCTCTACTCAAGTCAGCCCTTTTCTCCTTTCCCTCTTCTCCCCTCCTGCCCTGCCCCCTCCTCTCCTCTCTTTTCTCTTTTCTGCAGTGCTGACAACAAGGCCTCACACATGCCAAGTGAGGGCCCTTCCCAGAGATGCACCCCAGCCCAGTGGCCCTTTGAACCCTTTGAGCTGTTTAATTAGGGGTGTTCCTGTAGCAGTGTGTGACCCGAGGTCAATTATGAATGCTGTCTCAAATGAGGGGCATCTGTAAAACCAGTGATCTGAGTCCCTGCCAAAGCCAGGCTGACAAAGGCAAGGTGACAATTAAAGCCATACAAGACTCCAGGCTCCATTTCCTAGGGACACAGAAAATTTGCTTAGGAAGGAAAGGTGGGGAGCAGTGGTAAAGGAAATGCTTGATATTTGAGAGGTCCTGAGTTTATTTAGGTTTCCTGAAGTTGATAACTCCTCAGATTAGGTAAGAGGATGCCCTGACTCTTAGGAAATTCACACAGTATTAGAAGACAAAGGGAGCAGAGAAAACAGCCACTCTGAGGGTCACCATCCAGACGCTGGAATAGAGCGAGGAAGGCAAGAAGGCAGGAAGTGGGTGCTCTGGACTCAGGAAGAATCTGAAGTGTGAATTGAAGCCCACAGAAAGAGTGAAAAGAAAAGCTTCAAGAGGGCCGGGGTTTGGCTCAGTGGAACAAGCGTCTGCCTGGCAAGTGCAAGGTCTTGAGTTCCATCCCCAGTACCAAAAAAAAGAAAAAAAAAATCTTCAACAAAGAAGAAGGTGGTAGCTGGCAGCACCTTTGCCCGGAGCCACACTAACTGTGCAAGAGGAACTGTTGGAACCTGGGGATGCACAGTCTCAGTGACCATGATGGCTGGCAACCCCAGAGGTCTCAGCAGAAAGATGCGACAGTGAAGGGGAGCAACGGGCATGGAGGACTGCACTGGCTGGTTGGGAGTGCAGAAGACTCAGTCCTCCTGCAGGAGAGAGCAATTGGCCGACAGTCACTTTGGAGTCAGCCAGATAAACCCAGAATCAGAACAGCTGCCGGCTTCCTCCAGCAGATCCTAGCTGGGTACAGGCCCCTGGAAACTGCTTGGACTATGGCGAGCTCAGTGAGTCTGGTCTCGGGGCAGGCCTGCTAAGGTTATCTTCTACTCTTCCATAAAGCAACTGCTGGTTTGCTGGAATAGAGTAGCATGATTCGGGACTCTGTCTCCACAGGCTGCCTACTAGTGAACCCAGAGAGAATCCTGGAAGTGGACTCTTTGGGTTTTATTTTTTCCTCTTTTCTTTTTCTTGTTTCTTTATTTTATTGTGTTTTATTCAGTTTAATTTTTATTTCTCTTTCTCTTTCATTGTTTTTTAAAAACAAATATGAGAGTGGTTCCTAACCTCTTTGTGGGTATGGTTCTGTTTTGTTCTACCTTTTATCTCTTCCACTTCTCTTTTCTTTCAATCTTCTGCACCAGTTTCCCCAAGTTGGTGGGACTCATCTTTGTCCCCCAACCTTACTTGTAATTTCTTTTTTTTTTTACTTCTCTATTTTCTCCTTAATCCATTTTAAATTTTAACCCCAAGTTCAAAATTCACACATTACGGACTTATATACTGCATATAATTATCTAGTTTGCGTTACATTTTGTTATATAATCACAAATCTGTTCATACAGTTAAAAGTTGCAAATTAATGGCTAGCTCAGTTTGTTGTTTTAAAAGCTGTGTTTGATGCTATTGGAAACACTATAGCCTAAATTGACATAATTGTGCTAAACAGCTGTTGGCCCTTATAATCCATGTCTGAGATTGACTAAGGATCACAGAAAATACAGTGGCACAGTGCCAAAGAACCAGGGACTCAGCCAACCAAGCAACAACTTCTCCTCATCAACAAACTGAAGAGGTAAGATCTTCCAACAGACTCAAAACTGAAAAATAAGCTACAACTGGGAGATACCTTAGAGAAGTAATCATCATCTAAGTGTCCTAATATCAATAAAGCAACCCACCATAGACAAGTTGCAAGCATCACCCCCAGGAATTAAACTGAAAAAAAAAATGAGAAGACGTTTAAACAAAATACAATTCCAGACATCCAGTTCACCAAAGGCAAACTCAGGGAACAATGAGGTGGGGAATCCAAAAACCCCTACCAGGTCTCTCAAAGTGGTAACAACAAAGCAATTGAATGATGCTCTCAAAAAAATGAAATCAGAAATAATCTCTCAGATAACTACAGAGATTACCAAAATACACACCACGCTTAGCAATGTTAGAGCAGACACTGACAAAAAATAGACGACCTTAGGCAAATTATGGAAGCACAGCATAGTAAAAAAAAAAATGAAATCCATAAAGCAGATTCAAGCAGATATCCAGGAGAATTAAAACTCCATTGAAAGTATTTGAAGCAGATTAGGCCAATGTAAGGACAGGATTTCAGATATTGAAGACAGGCTTGCAGTTAATGACCAGGGAAAGAAAAATTTCTCAAAAATAGCAGGGGACCACACAAAATCAATCTAACAGCTGCTAGATGAGACAAAGAAGAATAACTTAAGATTTTTTTTTTTTTTGGTGCCAGGGATTGAACTCATGACCTTGCGTTTGCCAAGCAGGCACTTACACTGCTGAGCTAAACCCCTGAATAACTTAAGATAAATTGAAGTCAATGAACAAGCAGGAGATACCAAAAATGATATTAAAAACATGTTCACAGACATAGTGACAAAAAACTTTCCAGATAGAGAAAAAGAATTTCACACACAAATAAGTGAGGCATAAAGAACTCCAATTAGCAATAATCAAAAAAACTACATCTGGGCATATAATGGTCAAGATTCCAGAAATTCAACACAAGAATAGAATCTTAAAAGCTGTTAGGAAAAACAAACAAATCACCTATAAAAGAAAGCCCATCACAAGAATCACAGCTGACTTCTCAGCACAAACTCTCAAAGTCAAGGAGAGCTTGGAAAGAAGTATTTCAAGTTCTAAAGGAAAACAACTTTCAACTCAGATTGATATATCCTGCAAAACTAGCTTTCAAAATTGATGGGGAAATAAGACACTTCCATGACAAAGAACATCTGAGGAAATTTATGACTACCAAACCAGCACTCCAAAATGCTTTAAAGGACATTCTAGAAAGAGACAATAAAGACAACAGCTCCATGAACTCCAACAGAAGTAATCCACCAGGGAAGACAAACAATTAGAGGGAAGGAAAAAAGGGGACGCTAACAACAGGAAAGTAACATGACAAGGATAAGACAATATATATCACTTTTAACCATTAATGTTAATGGTCTCAATTCACCAGTCAAAAGACACAGACTGGAAGAATGGACCAAGAAGCAAGATCCGGACTGGGGATTTAGTTCAGCGGCATAAGTGCCTGCCTTGTAAGCGTGTGGTCGTGAGTTCAATCCCTGGTACTGATTAAAAAAAAAAAAAGCAAAATCCAATAATATGTTGCATCCAAGAAACACATTTAATTCAAAAAGGAATTCATAGACTGAAAGTCAAAGGATGGAAAACAATACTCCATGCAACAGGAAATCAGAAAAAAGCAGCAACAGCTGTTTATTTGCAGACAAATGAATTTGAAGCCAAGATGGACTAAGAGAGATAAAGAAGGTCACCTCATCCTCATAAAGGGAACAACCCAAGAGGAAGAGATGACAATCATAAGTATATGTGCAACAATTCTGGTGTACCCAACATTATAAAACAATTACTAATGGACATGAAAAATCAAATAAGCCCTATACACTTGTATTGGGAGATCTCAGTACCCCACTATCATAAAAAGACAGATCAACTAGACAAAAAAATCATTAATGAACAGTAGAACTAGAATCAAACTTCTGAGCAAATGGACTTACTAGATGTCTACAGAGTGTTCCACCTCACAACATCAAGATACACATTCTTCTCAGCTGCACATGGGACATTCTCCAAAATAAACCATATACTGACTCATAAAACATGCTTATGTAAATGCAAAGGAATTGAAATTATCCCATGCATACTAGCAAACCAAAGTGCAATGAAACTAGAAATCCATGCCAAAGGAAACCACAAGAACTTCATAAACACATGGAAATTAAATAGTACCCTATTGAACAACCAATGGGTCACAGATGACATTAAAGAAGAAATTACACAGCTTTTGCAGTTGAATGATAACGACAGTACAACATAGGGGAACTTATGGGACACAATGAAAGCAGTCTTAAGAGAGAAATTTATAGCAGTAAATACCCATTTCAGGAAAAAGAGCAAGTGCATATAAACATTGGAGTTAATGTTGAGCCTCAAACTTCTAGAAAAGAAGAGCAGGCTAAACCCAAAGATCATACAAGTGAGGAAATTATAAAGATCAGAGCAGAAGTTAACACACTGGAGACTAAAAAAAACAATAAAAAGAATCAATGAATCAAAGAGTTGGCTCTTTGAAAGATTAAATAAAATTGACAAACCCTTGGCCAACCTTACCAAAAAAAAGGAAAAAAAAGTGTCAAATCCACGCAATTTAGGAATGAAAAGAGCGAAATCACAACAGACCCTGCAGAAACCCAGAAAATCATCAATACCTACTTTGAAAATTTGTATTCTAACAAGATGGAAAATTCCAAAAAATGGACAGATTTCTACATACATATGAACTACCAAAGCTGAATCAAGAAGATAAAAAATCCTAAATAACTCTATCAATAAATGAAATAAAAAATGTAATTAAAAACCTATCAGCAAAGAAAAGCCCAGACCCTGATGTATTCACTGATGAATTCTACAAGAAATTTAGTGAAGATCTAACATCACTACTTCTCAAATTCTTTAATGAAATTGAAAGGGAAGCAATACTCCCAAATTCATTCCTGGAAGTAAACATTACTCTGATTCCAAAACCAGAGAAGGACCCAACTAAGAAAAAGAATTACAGGCCAATCTCCCTAATGAACACTGATACAAAAATCCTCAATAAGATACTGGCAAACAGACTGCAACAAATTGTCAAGAAGGTTGTACATTATGATCAAGTGGGATTCATCCCAGGGATTCAGGGATGGTTTAACATGCATAAATCCATAAATGTAATATACCATATGAACAGAGCGAAGGAAAAAATCATGTGATCACCACAATAGATGCAGAAAAAGCTTTTGACGAAGTCCAACACCCATTCATTATAAAAACTCTACAGAAAACTGGAATAGATGGTCTTTATCTCCATCTGATAAAAGCCCTCTATGGCAAACTAACAGCCAACATCATACTAAATGGACAAAAACTGAAAGATTTCCTCTAAAGTCAGGAACAAGACAACAATGTCCACTGTCCCCACTCTTATTCAACATAGTCCTAGAAACTTTAGAGCAATTAGACAAGAGAAAGAAGTAAAAGGAATAAAGATTAGAAAACAAGAAGTTAAAATATCATTATTTGAAGATGACACAGTACTCTTCTTAGAAGACCCCAAAAACTCCACCAGAAGACTTCTAGATTTAATAAGCAAATTCAGTAATATAGCTGTTACAAAGTCAACACTCAAAATCAGTAGGCTTCTTGTACACAAATAACTCTGAGACAAAAATCAGGGGAACAATACTTTTTACAATAGCATTCAAAAAATTGAAATACTTTAGAATCAATCTAACAAAGAATATTTTAAAAGCCTCTATATCAAAAACTACAGTACTCTGAAAAAGGAGGTTGAAGAGGATATTAGAAAATGGAGAGATATCCCATGCTCTTGGGTAGGCAGAACCAATATAGTGAAAATGGCCATACTCCCAAAAGTGCTATACAGATTCAATGCAATCCCAATCAACATTCCAATAACATATCTCAAAGAATTAGAGAAAACAATCCTAAAGCTCATCTGGAACCAGAAGAGACCTAGAATAGCAAAGGCAATCCTGGGCAACAAAGAAAAGACTGGAGTGTCACAATCCCTGACTTGAAATTATGTTATAAAGCTACTGTGATACACACACAAAAAAATAGTGTGGTACTAGCAAAAAAAAAAACCTGAAGATCAGTGTAATAGATTAAAAGATGCAGAAACAACTTCAGACACACTAAATCACCTTATCTTTGACAAAGGTGCCAAAAACGTTCACTGGAAGAAAGATAAGCCTCTTTAATAAAGGATGCTAGAAAAACTGGCTCTGCACATGCCAAGATTAAAACCAGATCCTTATCTTTCACCATGTACTAAGCTAAAATCAGAATGGATCAAAGACCTTAATATTAAAACAGAAACATTAAATCTTCTGGAAGATAGAGTAGGTAAAACTCTTGAAAACATTGGTGTAGGCACAGGAACTATCACAAAGATCAGTCACTGAGATCTCACACTATTGAAAAGCTTTTGCACAGCAAGAGAAACCACCAACAGAGTGAAGAAACAACCACAAAGTAGGAGAAAATGTTTTGCCATCTGTACCTCAAACAAAGGATTACTATCAAGAACACATATAAAGCTCAAAAAAATCAGTCCTCTCAGATTTAAAGACCCAATCAAAAAATGGGCATCTGAGATGAATACACACTTCTCAGATGAAGAAATAGAAATAGCAAATAAATGTGAAAAATGTTCAACATCACTGGTCATTTGAGAGATGCAAATTAAAACAACACTGAGATTCCACCTCACCCCCAAAAGAATGATTTCTATCAAGAAATCAAGCAATAACAAATACTATAGGGGCTGTGAGGAAAAAGGAACCCTTCACTGTTGGTGGGAATGCAGACTGGTGCAATCACTGTGGAAGTCAGTGTGGAGGGTCCTCAACAAACTAGGACTAAAGGTCCCATTCAACCCAGCTACTCCCCTTTTTGGTGTCTTCCCAAAAGATTTAAAAACATCATACCACAGCAATATATGTGCACCCATATTTATAGCAGCAGAATTTGTAATATCCAGATATTGTAAACAACCTAAATGCTTGTAACTGAGGGACAGGTAAAAAAGGATGTGGTATTTTTATACAATGATAAAAAAATTTTAATTTTTTATACAATGATAAAAAAATTTAAAAATGATAAACTGGACACTTACAAGTAAATGGATGCACCTTGAGAACATATTCATTAGTGAAATAAATAGGACACATGTGTAAACATCGTATTGTCTCACTAGTGTGACAAGATGAAAGAAACAATATATGTATATGTATATGTATATGTATATGTATATTATATATATATATGTATATGTATGTGAAAGAATAGTTAAGATAGTTATACTACTGGTTTCTCTGAGTTCACTGAAGAGAACAATTTGTACCAGTATTGTTCAAACAATTGAAGGAAGATGTGCTGTGGGTGAGTGATTTGGGGATACAATGCAAAATGTATGTACCATTGTTGACCCATGATTGATGTGTTTTGAATTTCTTTCTTTCTTTCTTTCTTTCTTTCTTGCTTGCTTGCTTGCTTGCTTTCTTCCTGCCTGCCTGCCTTCCTTCCTTCCTTCCTTCCTTCCTTCTTTCTCTTTTTCTGCTTGAAATAAAATGGATTTGGTGGGGGGGAAGAAGACAAATGGGCAGGTTATGTGTAATTTAACATCAAGGGGTTCCAAAGGCAGAAATATACCTGAGTGCATATGCAGCTGTTCCTTGGAATTCCTGAGGGATCCGCTCCACAGTCCAGTGGATGCCAAAACCTCAGGTCCCCCATCCCTCTCAGGGTGACATGAGGGCCTCGTGTGACCTGTGCACACCACCATATACACCCATACCATATACACTGGGCCATCTATATGCTCCTTACAATGCCCAGGGTGACAGAAACAACAAGCATATCACTGTTACACTGCACTGTGCAGATGGAGACAAGGAGACAGCCTGGGCACGTTCAGTTACAGGAACAACTTTTAAAAATGCTTTCCATCATGGTGGATTGCAGATGCAGATACAGAACCCAAGGGTGCAGAGGGAGGGCTGACCATGGAGAGGAAAAGAAGGGAAGGGGAGGGGAGGGAGGGCTGACCATGGAAAGGAAGGGACAGAGTACAGAGAAGGGAGGGGAGGGAGGGAAGGGGTGGCTTGATAAAACCAGGTGAAGAGGAGCTGCTGATTGTAACCAAAATAAGACTGTTTTAGCCAGATGTGGTGATGCACATCTGTAACCCTCTGTACTCAAAAGACTGAGGCAGGAGACAGAAAGTCTCCCACAGCCAGTTTGGCTTCCAGTCAATCTGATGGAGGCTTGGGGTCATCCACTACTTCCCTCTTGGAGATCTCAATGAAGAGATTTATCAGCCAGACCAGGAGACGACCAGATGAATTACAGGGGGATAATGCCCCTGGTTCTCTTGACAGCCAGTGCAGCTACTGGCTCTGTGGCATTAGCTCATTCAGTGAAGACTGCTTGGTTTGTAGACAACTGGACAAGAACTGCTGATGAGAGCTAGAAAATTCAGTGAGAAATTCATATAAAATTCCAAACTCAAGTAAGCATTCTAGAGACCTCCATCCTTTGGATGGGAGATCAAACTGAAAGTTTACAGTTGCAACAAGAATTAAAACATCACTAGAATATGACTTGCTTTTGTATCACACCTTTACCACACAATAAAATCTACACCATGGGGAATGATCAGAAAACATACACGAGCAGAGATCCATCCGAATATTACTGTGGCTATAGACGCTCTTTAGAGAAAAATAAGGTCCATGTCACAACAGACAGCCACATTTGATGCCCAAATTAAAGACTGGGATAAGTCTGCTGGTGCTATAGAACAATTAAATCCATTTGCCTACCTCAAGGCTCACTTCTGGTTTTATATTGGAATTGGTGTGCTCATTCTCTTGTTTATAATTCTTCTCACTAAAGTGTGTCGTGGAGGATTCACAACCCCGCCATATCTAGAGACCATTCGGCCACAGCTGACTGTGCTCCAGCTTCTTCAAAAACAAGGAAGGAGGAACTGTGGAGGACAACCGGGCTCTCCTTGAAAGAAGAGTGTTTGTCTCCATGCTGGCTCACCTTGCCCCATTTCCATGCCCTGACATGTGCAGAGCTGGCTAGGAAAATACTCTGCCCCCTCAGCTGGCTTTAAATGGTGCCCATGGGTCTGGCCAAGGCGCTGCTGTGTAGCCCTGGAAGCAATTCAACAGGTCAGCAATGTCCGCTAGAGCTCCCTACAACTAAGTGTGAGCAAGGCCAAAAATTGCTGCGTTGTCATCTGGAACTGAGGTTCAAGAAAGAGCTGGTGACATCTCAGGGCAGGAGGGCCAGTCATCAAAACTGAAGAAGTGACACAAGACACTTCCTCACACTGTGTTATGCAGATTCCTCCAAACCTGAGGCTGTCACCTTGCAGGAATCCAGTACTCTTTCTGCACACCTCTCTCTGTCTATTGCAGAGATGCTATCTCCCCTCCCACCCAGCCCCACTCCCAGCACTCACAGACTTCCCGCCACTCTCACAGTCACTCGTCCCAAGCCACTCCCTTCTTCACCAATTAATAAAACCCGGCTCAGTCCAGGTGGCCCTGATGGGGTGGAACTTTTAAAGAACTTTAAAGTATACTTGGTCCACTGCTGACTTCTAAACTTTGGTATTTATTTAGGAATTTCACATTGCCATTATGGTGCTAAATGGAGCTTCGGACCCGGGATAGAGGGCTTTTGTGGGTTTTGGAATCAGAGCAAGGTCAGGTTGGACATACTTCTGCCTTCTAGGTTCAAGAATGACTTGTGTACCATAAAATGATCTTTCTCTTTGCTTTCAAGAATTTGTATGTAGCTCTGTCTAGTTATTTTATAGTATAATGTTTTTTAACTTTCTTGGTTATGCATCTTTTATATTTCATGCCTTTATGTATTTATATTTAATGGAGTCAATGTCAGTAATGTGTATATTTTTCAGAAAACGTATTTAGTTATAGGAATGTTGCTTTGTTTTGCTGTTTTTTTGGTTGGTTGGTTGGTTGGTTGGTTGGTTAGTTTTTTTTCTTACTAGGAGGCCTGTGGGCTAGAATGCAGATTTTTTAAAGCATATTAATGAACATTTTAGTGACAAATAGTGCTTTCTTATACCCTTCGAGTAGTCTTAGCTGTCACACACTGTGGCACACACCAGCCGCCCCAGCTTCTCAGGAAGCTGAGGCAGGATGATCACTTGAACCGTGAGTGTGAGCCCGGCCTGGGGAACTTAAGCAAGACGCTGGCTCCAAAAACAGTTTAAGTTAGTTGCTGTACCCTCCTTCTTCTGCCACTTCCTGTTTCTCCTTTTTCTTTATAATACTGCATAGAAATGAGGCAAGTCCTGACAAGTGGGTGTGGCCTGTCAGAGATCCAGCAGCTGGGCCGCTGCCCCAGGACCTTCGCAGGAGGGCAGAGCAGGCAGGTTTTCCAGGCCCAATGTGGCAGCCAGCCTTTTCACTGTAGACTTTCTGCAGGAGTCTCCTTTCCCTGCTTCTATGGTCTGCATTCACTCCGCAGAGCTGCTTTCTCTTCTTGCCTTTAGTACCTTTAATGAATTTAAAACTTTGTTACCTTTTGCTCTTGTTGTGACCAGTCTTTTGTTCAGACCCTACAAGACGCAGCTTGGAGTCCCCAGCACCCCTGCACCACTAACAGAAATGTTTCTGTTGTTTACATGTATTTTATGCAGAGCCAGTTTTCAAAGGTATTTGTTTCATTTTTCATTCGCTTCATTCCACTCCTCTCCTTCTCCCTTTATGGACTTTCTTCACTCTGCAATGCTCTGTGAACATGTTTTGTGGTGGACAGACGCACTTCGCCATTAGTGCATTCTGCGGCTGCACAGGACTTTGCTACTTGAGTGGCTGTGTGTGAGTCGCCCTAGTTTCAGGCTTCTACTGTGACCCCAGGCTTGGGCAGACCCCAGGGAAGAGCTCCAAGGGTCAGGGGACCTGCAGGATGCAGAAGACACCCAGGCAGAGGGCCGCACACCGGCTGGGCCAGGCAGAGGCTCCGGCTTGGCTCAGTGTGGTCTCCAGGAGCCAGAGGAGAAAAGCACACAGATTAGCTGTCCCTGCATCGGGAACTGGGGATGCTAAGTCCACAGCAGCATGAGACTGGCTCAGATGATAAAAAAAAAAAAAAGAACAAAATAAGAGGCTGTGGTGTCTCAGTCCAGGAGGTGGAGGGTACAGTGTACCCAGTGGGTCCTGTCCCTGAGTGTCAGCCTCCCCGGGGCCTGGGTCCCCACTTAGCTTGACCTCAAGCTGAATGCCGCGAGCCAGGCACAGCCATTCCCAGGCGTTTGCAGAGCCACCCAGTGAGTGCGGCAGAAGACAGATGCTGGGGCTCCCACACAGGAGAGGTACAGGAGGGACAGCCTCAGGCAACCTGCGCTTCTGGGGTGTGTGTGTTAAGGATGGAGGGCCTTGTACAACACACAAGCAGTGTTTATTTTTAAATAATAAATAAGAAGCAAAAGAAATGCAGGAAAGGAAACAGTCATGAAATCCAGGTCACTAAAGTGCACTCAAACAGCTGCACTGTTTGAACCGTCAGGGAGGAGGGTTCCTTGCTGACAGGAGCTCCAACACGCACACCTACCCTGCGGTGCTCGGAACACAGTCACTGTCTGGCCCCAACTGAAACATCCAAAGTCAGGGAGAAGACACTAGAATTCACTCCCATATCTGCATGGAGTCGCCATGGTAAAAGACACTGATTTTACTGGAATTAAAGAACTTACATTTCCTAATTCAAGGTGAGGACATTGGACCTGCGCTGCTAATCCACATGGAACCACCTCTCGAGTGGCAGCAGCTGTGACCATCCTCTGAACTTCAGGTCCCCCATTCGGGTTCTACAAAGCAGAATCAGATCCCACCCCAGTCCCTCTGGGACAGTTTCTGCTCTAGAATGAAGTGGAGCTGTCCGAAAGTTAGCCATCTGTCCTCTCACGGCAGTCAGCACTGTAATTTATCCTGACATCATAAGAAGAAAATTAATGGAAGGGTGTCTGTCCTGGATCCCTTTTTCCCTTTGAAAAACACTGACATCTCCAGTCTTTGTAGATGGGGCCTGTGGATCTCATAAGGCTCCCACCGTACTTGGTCAGAACCCCTGCAGCCCCTCAGGATCAGAGCGTGCTTGAGCCTCAGACCCCTGGTGCATCTGCCTGGCCTCCTGCCGGGCAGAGCTGGACAGATCCATGGCCACATCTGAGTTCTCAGGCCCCACCGTGTCCGAACCTCCTTGGGCACCATGGTGAAGGTGGTCTGAGGTCCAGAGGCCTGCCAGCTTGTCCTCACTGGCTGGCTTCCTTATCATCTCTATGGACTTTTTATGCATACCTTGCAAAAGAGAGAGAGAGAAAGAGAGAGGGAGAGAGAGAGAGAGAGAGAGAGAGAGAGAAAAGAAAGTAAAAAACCAACAAAAATGATGTGTTTAATTCAACAGTGAAGCACACTTCTTCCTCATCATTGTTCTCTGTGCCCATCAGAACTGTCCTTTCCCACGAGACTCGGGGGACTCCCACCCCTGGGAAGAAAGCTGGTGTCTGCCAGCTGTCACACTCTGTGTGGCTGCTTTGCTTGTGTGGCACAGTGATTGAGCCCACTGTCTCCCACAGCCCAGTCCCATGGGTGCAGCACAAGCCCCTTCACCCTGATTCAGTGCCTGGCTGGCTCCCTGCCTTCAGTCCCTCTGGTCACCTCTGTACTGGGCCAAAGTCCAGACTGCACAAAGAATCAGTGTCTCTGGTCCCTGCATCTAACTGGCCAGCAGGTACTCAAAAATAACTTTTCTCCTTCCCAAATTAAAGTCACCTGTGGTCTCCTAGCCAACCTCCCCCAGCCCCTGTGCAGATCTGCCACTGGTCATCCTCCAGGCTGTGACGAAAGTCAGGGAACAGAGCCCTGCAGCAGGAGTGGGTGGCGGACCCAGCCAGGGACGACGCCCCACTCTTGCAGGGTTGGCTGTCTAGGTTTCTCTGTGGTCTGTGTTTCCCATCCCAAACACACAGTCAATGTGAACAGCCCCAGGGACCTCCAGGAGACCCCAGTACAGGTGGTGACAAGCAGGCCACCCGGACACCAGCTTGTCAGGCAGAGGCTGGACTGAACGGTAAGCACAGCTCGAGTACAGGCTGGCACTTGCTCTGCCCACCGTGGCATAGCGAGGACCCCGGGCACCCTGTGTCTGCACCCCGCGCGGAATCCCCGCACCTCACACCCAAGCCCCTGCTCACCCAGCAGCCAGGGCGCACAGCAGCCCCGGGGGCTGCCCTGGGCCGTGCCGGGCAGCGGGAGGCAGTGCCGCACCAGGGCCCCGTACAGCCCGTACTCAGCCATCAGGCTGCTGCCGCCCCAGCGCTTCTCTCGCTTGCGCCACTTGGCCCTGCGATTCTGGAACCAGACCTGGGGGCAAGGAGGCAGGAGAGACAGAGAGGAAGGGAGGGAGGCGGGAGAGCGGGAGAGAGCGACCGGAGACACCGTGAGTACCTGAATGGGGGTCTAGGGAGAACAAGCCTCCGCCCGGCACGGGTGACTAACGGAGCCCCCAACCCCAGGGACTCTGGCTGGGGGGTGGGGATCGCCCTCTGGGGCCAGGCCCATCCCAAGCCTGTCTTTGGGCTGTTGCTGGATTTCTCACCAAAAATACTAGGTCCATAGGGAGCGCTGTGGAGCAGCAGGACTCTATTTACCAGGAGCACCTGGGCTAACCACTTGACAAATCAGGAGCACGTGAGTAGGTGTGCACACAGGTGCACAGCACACGATGACACAGACCGGATGCGTGTGACATGGGGGGGCAAAAGGCGTGGGGGTGACAGGGCCTCTGTGTGGTGGTTTCTTTGGGCATTAAGATGAGGAGAGTGTTTTTATTGATACATCTTCATGTTGTTTTTCAAGGCATCACCTATATGATTTTTTTTTAATCAGCAGCCATAGTTATGGCAAATTAAGTTTTCCCCCCCTTTGGCTGCTGGAAATTGAACTCAAGACCTCTCACTTGCCAGGCAGGTGTTGGACCACTGAGATAAATCCCCAGCCCTGGTGTTTGAGAATGATTCAGTAGAAAATGATAAAAGCACTCGGGTCGAGGGCCCTTCCGGGGCTCTGGCTATGTGGCCCTCAGCTTCTCAGAGAAGGGACCTCAGTGGGCTGTGCAGAAGCAGCCCTCTGTGTGTGAGTGGCTGTGGTCTTGGAGTCTTTGGGAAGGGGAAGGGGACCCAGACACCTGTATCCGGTCTTCAGGGAGCTGAGTTTTCAGGGCCAGCATTTCCCGGGCATACACATCGGGGTAGTGGGCCTCTCCAAAAGCCTTCTCCAGCTCCTCCAGCTGCTGGGCAGTAAAGACTGTCCTGTGGGGTGGAAACACACCGTGGGCTTTCCTGCCTAGGAGTACTCACTGCCCTGCTGTCTGCACCCCAAGGCTGCTTTATGCCACCTGGACACCCTGCCACTGTGTGACCAGTCCTGGACAGTCCAAGAGTTTGGTTCAAACTAGACAGAGACTGAGCTTTCTCTCTCTTTCTCTCTCTCTCTCTCTCTTTCTTTCCTTTGGTGCTGGAGATAGAACCCAAGGCCTTGTGCATGCTAAGCTCAGACTCTACCACTGAGCTACACTCAAAGCCTTTAGCTAATTCCTAATGAATCCCACCAATGCCTTCAATGAGACCCATTTCACAGAACCACATTGTCTTTAAAATGGCGCAAAGATCAATCTGCAGCCTCCTGGAAGTACAGAATTTTCTTTGCAAATAGCTGTGGTACCCTTTGCAAGACAACCAGGGGGCTGTAGGACCCACCCCAGCTGGATCCCTAAGTTCTAGTGCTTGTCCCATTGCACCCAGCTGTGTCTGGGGAGAGGCAGGCGGGGTCAGCGAGGCCACGGCCTGTACCTGTGCCGCCGCTTCTTCCTCTTGCCCAGGCTGGGGGACACCTTCAGGTCACTCCTGTCTTCAGACAGACTGTCCTCCTCTGTGGGCACAGGAAGAGCAGCATGCTAAGTGGAGCACATTTTCCTTCTGTTTTCTGAATCTATTGTGAGGACTAAAGCCCTGAGCACATTAGGGATGTAGGTGACAGTAAGAGCAAGACCTTGGCATCTCCGGATCCAGTTATTGTTGTGCAGAATGGAAAAGCAAAGCAGCTGCTGTTATCATCTTATTTTTACAAATGGAGAAACCAAGACAGAGCACTTCAGTGCCAACCCAAGATCACAGTGGTCCCCCTTCATCACCACAGTTCACAGGGAGGGCAGCGGCTATGACCTCAGAGCTCAGCCCTGCCTGAGGTGCTGGTCCAGACCCTCACTCTGGTTCCTGATTAGGGCATCAGATGATTTGAAGCTGCACCTAGAAAAGTGAGAACCACTTTCATCTCTTTAGCTCCATTACATCAGACGGAAGCCCAGACGGAAAGGGAAGTTAGGAGACCAACTATTATTCGGAGCCACTGTTAGACTCTCGCTGCCTCAAAATAGGAAAAAATGAATAAAGACAGCAATAACAACATAATACTACTTTTGCTTCTACCTCACTTGGTCACCGGAACCCTGTGCTTAGGTCATAATGTTCCCTGGTACACAGTCCACTTGGCTGACACGGACCACAGGAACTGTGGGGCATGTGGACCCAGTCAAATAGAAATGTCACCTGTGCCCTGGGTTTAAAGGACTCAGCACCCCCAAAAGGAAAGTAGCTTTACACTGATTACATGGCAATGATACTATTAACAGAAACTGGGCATTAAATTTAGCACAGTATTTAAGTTAGCTCTACCCATTGCTCCCTTTTATGGCAGTGGTTGTCTCTCCCCTCATACTCACGGGGCTCTGCGGCCAGACCCAGTGTGTCCCGCTTCTCTCCAGGACTTGGCAGCCTTCTGCCCTGCCTTGCACTGGGGCTGCACAGGAACCCGCCCTATAAGGGTGGCCTTTGACTGATTTTTTGCAGTACTAGGGACTGAACCAAGGACTGATCTATCATGAACCACACCTGCTGCCCTTTTCATTTTTTGTTTTGAGACAAGGTCTTGCTAAATTGCCTAGAGTGGCCTTGAACTTGCACCCCTCCTGCCTCAGTCTCCTGAGTGGCCAGGATTCTGGCAACACTGTACCCAGCTGGTCTTTGAATTTTTAATGAACGTTTTCACTCTGTCTAAAGGCTCATGAAGGAAAGTCCTTTTAGGGTCGAGTGCTCAGCAGCCTGCTGACCTGCCCACCTCCTTTTATTGAGGACAGACACAGTGCACTCTTTGGCCTCATCCTCTGCACTAGGTTCTAGAGTACAGTTTCACCAAGACCACATTTTCTCACATGATCTCCTTTCCTTCCCCGCGACCCAATCCTCTCAATTTTTTGCCCTGTCCTTTACGGAATTTCCCTTCTTCCTTCTCTTTCCCCGCAGTTCGCCTGCACTTCGTAGAGGTAACGGGTGGCTGGGCAGCAGAGGCCAACCATAGCTCCAGGTAGTCAGTTGGGCTTGTAGAGGCGACCCGGGAAAGCAACGCAGGACTCTTTTCAGCACCAGGAGGCGGACAGTTCCCGCCCGGCCCAGGGCTCCGCGCGCCCAGCCACCACGCAGCGCTCTCTGCTTCCTTGGCCCCTCGGGTCCCAGTCGTCCCCAGGCGCGCCCTACACGGAGCCGCCGCCGTAGGGCACCCCGGGGCGCCACCAGGGTCCCGGGACTGATGGAGTGGGCAGAGGCAGGCGCTGGGCTCGGGGGGCCTCCCGCACCCCCACCCCTCACCCAGCCGCGCGGGTCGCTGCGGTGGATCTGACTCCTACCCGACGCAGAGTCGCTGTCGCTGCTCTGCGGGCGGCCGGGCGCGGGCGGCGGGTCCGAGAAAGTGCGAGGGACGCCGGGCGGGAGCTCAGCGCTGGGACCCCCGCGCCCCGACCCCCGCCTGGGTCCCGCAGGTGGCTCAGCCTCCAGACCAAGGAGATCGGTGATGGCGAAGCCCCGCGGGCGCGCGCCGGACGTCACGGCCCCGAGGCGCTGGCGGACCCCGGGAAGCGCGAGGGGCGCGAACCCCGCCATGGCCTTGAGGGCTGGGCGACGGACGTCCCCGCCAGCCTTGCAGTTTATATACCCGACACGGGGGAGCGAGGCGGGGCCCGACCAGTGTCTGGGACCCCGCCCTCTCCCCACCGCCAGCTGCGCCAGGTTCCTGCCCGCTTGGGTCCCGGCGGTTTCTCCGCCCCGACCACCCGCGTGCAGCGGAACCTAGACCCAGGTCCCGACCTGGACTCGGACCCGAAGCCGAGCGCGTGCTGGTGACCGCGGACTGGCCCTGGATGGCGGCACGGGGCGCAAGACTCTCATGGAGGGGCGATCCTCGGAGGGACCCTAGCGCACCTGTAGTCCCCTCGTGTCCCGTGCGACCAGCTGCCCTGGACGAGGCGAGGAGACGCGGTCCATCTCAGGTCACCCTTCTCCTGGAATACCTCTCCCTGGGACTCACCAACCCAACCCCTCCTTGCGTTAGAACTGACACCCAGGCACTCGTCGCCCCCTCCTGCCTCGGCTTCACCACCCCCTCTCCATCCCTCCACGGTCACCGAGGTCCAGGGCATGAGGCGCCTGTCCTCCTTGGTTATCAGGACACCGAGTCTCCGCGGTGCCACAGCGGCGGGATGGCGACTCTTCTGTGGGTGGCGGAGACGTGAACGGCACTGGGACCCTTCTGCGATGTTCTTCTGGACGCCAGACACGGTCCCAGCGCCAGAGACCCAAAGCCCAGCTCTGCACCAGCAGCGTGGTTGTCGGGTGTTTGTTTCGGTTTGGTTTGGGGAACAGGGTTTGAAGACACAGCCCAGGCTGGCCTGGACCTTGAGATCCTCCTGCCTCTCGGGTTTGGGATTACAAGCGTTCACTGCTGCACCCCTGTTAAACGTGATTGTGGGGATGGGGGCGGGACAACTGGCTCTAAGGTGGCCCAGGAAGGTCATCACCTGGAGGACAGCTTCCCCGGGCACAGAGCTGGCCGATCCCCCAGTAGGGGGATCCTACTGGGGGGCCCTAGGGCACCAGGTGCTGTGCAGCTGCACCTGATCCGTGTGGGGTGACACTGTAGGCAGTGCTCTGTCCAAAGTGTCCCCAGGACTACAGGCGCCTGGAGCCCACTTACCCCATGTGAGAACCGAGAGGTGGTGTGCAAGCGTCTCTTCCACAGGCCACCCTGGACATCACTTTGGAACCCTAAATCCGCTAGGTCAGAATCCGCCTTCACCAGCAAGGATTATCTGGGGTTTGACGGCAAAGGCTTCTCTCAACATTGTCCAGGGAAGGTGTCCAGCCTCTGCATCGCCACAGCTGCAGTCCTTCCACCTCTTCCAGCTTGTGACACTAGGCATTGCAAAAGGCTGGCTGTGTAAGGAGTTTGAGGCCACAGCAGTGGGGTCCACCTGTGCCTCAGTGCCACCAATGAGCCTGGACTTGGTCCTCCTGCCTCAGCCTCCCTCCGGCTGCTTCTGCACCCTGGCTAAAGGTGTTTGTAGGAGACACCTGTTCACATGCTCTTGGCTCCTGGCATGGATTCTGGAACAGCAAAGAGACAGCAGAGGGAACTCTGGGGACATCTGGATCAGGCTGTGGTGCACGGCAGTGCACCCACACTCATTTCTCGGTTTTGATAGCTGTGCTTGGGCTGTGGGCCATGTGAACAGGGTGAGGTTGAGGCCCTGCGTACATTATGGTAGAAACTGTCAGAGTGGGCTTTTCAAAAGCCAAGACCTGACCTAACCGTGTGTTCCACAGGAAATCCACTTGAAGCATACAGATACAGATTAAAAATAAAAGGACAAAGAAAGCTATCCATGCTAGCACTAATCAAAGTAAGCTCCTTTCATAGAATACAAACATTAAAACAAGGGACATTGTCAAGAATGAAGAGGGCCTTGCACAATGAGGGAGGAGCCAGTTTTCCAGAAAATGTAACAATACTTAAGATGTATCCACTGAATGACCAACCGAGCGTCAAAAAGCAGCAGGCAGAGTCTGACACATGGGAGGAAAACAGGCAAATCCTGTTACCATCAGAGGGTCCTCACTCCTTCACCAAATCAGTGAAAACATGGTTGGACTAAATGGCTCCATCAAGCAATCCGTTCAGAGATGCTGAGAGAATACTTCATCCAAGCTGGGTGTGGCAGTGCACAGCCTCAATCCCGGCTCCCTGATAGGCTGAGACAGGAAGATGTTGAGACTGAGACCAGCCTGAGAGACTCAGCAACTTTGCAAACTCCTGCCTCCAAAGGTCTTGTTGTTGCTTTTAATTTACAAAAAGGAGTAGGGAAGGAGCTCAGCACAAAAGCCCTGGGGATCCTACTTCAATCCCTAGTAAAGAAAAAAAAAAAAAAAGATAATGTTCCCAGGAGCACCTGGAATGTTTACCAGATAGGCCACAAAACCCATTCAACAGATTTAAAAGAATAGAAGTCATGCAAAGTATACCTTAAGGCCAAACAAAATCAAATCAGAAATCATAGCAGGCATCTATAGATGTGACACTATGATTCTTAGAGTAATGCTGTGATTTTAAAAATGATGCCAATTCTCTACAATCTTTTCTAGTAGATAAAAACATTGGAAATATTTTCAGTGTATTCTGAAGTCAGCATTACTCTAATAGCAAAGCCAGATAAAGACATTAGAAGAAAGAACATCTATATACCAAATTCTCACATAGATGAAAACATTCTCATCAAAATATTAGCAAATTAACTCCACCCATATTCAAAGAATTATATATAACACAACTATATGGTATTTGCTCCAGGAATGCAAGGCTGGTTTGACCAAAAATCCATTACTATAATCTATCATGTCAACAGGCTAAAGAAAAGAATCATAGTGTCACATCTATAGATGAAAAAAAAAATTATAAAATCCAAAACTCATTCATCATTTTAAAACATTCTCAGAAAACTAGGACTGGAATTTCAACTCTGATAAAGAAGATCTACAAAAACTTTATTTTTTCTTTGCACCAGGGATCAAATTCACAACCTTGTGCTTGCCAGGCAGGTGCTTATGCCATTGAGCTAAACCCCTGGCCTGATCTGCAAAAACTCTACAACTAACACCATACTCAATGATAAGAAACTGAATACTTTTTCCTTAATTTGGGGGAAAAGATAGGTTATACACCCACACCACACTACTCGTATCACACTGAAAATCCTTGTCAGTCCAATAAAGTGATAAAAATACATAAAAGGAGGGCCAGGGATTTATCTCAGCAGCATAAGCGCCTGCCTTGCAAGTGTGTGGTCATGAGTTCAATCCCCAGTACCAAAAATAAAAATATAAATAAAAATAAATAAATAAAAGGAAAAAATACTGTTTTGAGTCACAGATGAAATCATTGTCAACTCCTGGATCTAATACATGAGCAAGCCTCAAGACACAAGCTTACTACACAAAAATCAATTGCTTTCTTATATATCAGCAATCTGCAATTGAAGTTTGAAATTATAATATCATTTATATTAAATGAAGTGTGAAGGTAAGAAGCTTAAAATATATAGACATGAATGATATGAGAAAAACTGCAAAACTCTGATGAAAGAAATCAAACCTCACAGACAGGAACACTCACTATTGTTAATAGCACTTACTTACTATATGATGTCCTGATCAAAATACTAGCAAAGCAGTTCCACAGCTCTGTGGAGAGACAGATTTACAGTCTTCAACACGGTCTGGCACTTGCTGCGGAGCCACAGTAACCCAGACAGAGTGGACCTATATGAATACCGTCAGAGGATCTCAGCAAGACACAAAGACGGTCAGTCCCCTGGGATTAGGGTAGTTTCTTCAATGAATGATGCAGGAACAATGGAAACCCATTGTACAAAATAATATTAGTAACAATCTAAATCCAGAATTTACACCTTACTCCAAAATTAACTTAAGGTGGACCATCAACCTAAATGTGAAAATGCTATAAACCTTCTAAAAGATAACAGGAAAAAATCTTGATGACTTCTATTTGGGTGATGACATTTTGGTATAACCTCAAAAACATGATTATGAAAAAGTAACTGAAAAGTTGGGCTTTATTATTTTTTAAATTCTAATTAAAAATTATTCTGTGAAAGATACTGTTAAGAGAATGAGACACAAAACACAGACTTAATACAAATATTTGCGACACATTTGTTTGTTTCAGGACTTGTATCCAATAGGTGGAATAAACCCTTCAAACTCAGTAATCAATCAAGCAAACTTGTTTTTTGAGCCAAGGTCTCACTGTGTAGCTCAGATTGTCCTTGAACTCACTATGAAGCTCAGGCTGGCCTTGAGATGGAAGTTACCATCTCTACAGTTTGCCTCTTCTAGAACGTCATCCCAGCATGAAACCCTTGCAAGCTGACTTCTCTCACTTAGCAGTGTGCATTTAAAGTCCCTCTGTGTCTTTCATGGCTTGACAGTTAATTTCCTTTTATCGTTAAGTAGTGTTTTGTTTCCTGTTTATTCATAGGTTCACTGTAGAAAGACCATCTTGATTGATCCCATTGTTTGGCTGTTACAGAAAAGCTGCTATAAGCACTCACGCGCATGCTTTTTGAGGGTTTAAATTATGAGCTCAACTGAATGAATACCAAAGAGAAAGGCTGCTAAGCCACATAGTAAGATTATGTCTAGCTTTGTGGTAAACTTCCACACTGTCTCACAAAGTGGCTGTATCATTTTGTGTTACTTCCTGTTTCTCCGTATCCTCATGAGTGCTTGTTACTGGGAGGGTTTGGAGTTTTAGTTGTATAATACATATGTAGTGGTGCCTCGTTGTTTAAATTTTCAATTCCTTAATAGCATGATGTTGAGCATTATTTCATCAACTGATATCATCATTGGTGACATAACTGTTTGATTTTTGCCTACTTCAAAATCAAATTGCTTGCCAGGCATAGTGATGAATGCATGGGAGGTTGAGGCAAGAGAATCAGTCCAGGCTACATAGTGAGTTCAAGGACAACCTGAACTGCTTGACTTATTATTGAGTTGTTTGGTTTGATTTGGTTTGGTTTTTTGATATCAGGACTCCAACTCAGGACCTTGCACTTACCAGGCAGGCACTGTACCACTGAGCTATATTCCTGGCCCTTTGCTGAGTTTTGAGAGTTTGTTCCATTTATTGGATAGTATTTGTACTAAGTCTGTGTTTTGTCTCTCATTCTCTTGACAGCAACTTTCGTAGAATAGATATTTTTAATTAAAACTTAAAAATTAATAAAGTCCAATTTTTCAGCTGTAGAGAGGGAGAGATGAATAGACAGAGCAAGAAGAACTGGGGGGCAGTGAAATAAATGTGTCTGGCCCTATAATGGGGGTACACAGCATGGCACATGTGTCCAAATCCACAGACTGTACAGCACAAAGAACACACCCTAACGTGAACACAGACTTTAGTTAGTAACAAAGGCACTAACACTGGTTCACCAATTATAGCAAATGTCCCCTAACATGTAAGATGCTAATAATAGGGGAAACTGGAGGAGAGGAAGGGTATATGGGAACTCTGTACTTTCTGTGTTGGTTTTGAAAATAAAGACAAAGCCTGGTTCCTGACACTGACAATGACCAGAAGGAAGAACTGACTCTCAGTTTATCTCAGTTCTGATTTTTACCTTCATTTTGGTCTCTGGAAACCCCATTGAATAGTGCAAGGTAAGCTATGACCTTAAAAAGATGTGTGCTACCTTTTAGTAGCATTTCTAGGGGAGGTTTCCATTTAACCAGCTCACAGCTTACAGAGCATGCACTGAGTGTGGTGACTACAAAGACGGGTACTCCTGCCCATCCTGCCTCCCACACCTCTAACTGCCCCTTGCCGTGGGGTCTCGTGCCAAGCCAGGTACTCACCTAAGATATGGGGAAAGGTGAGGATGGCAGCCCCTGGAACCCAGAGCACGCCGTGTCTGTGTGTCCATGCCCAGTGCCCTCTGCGTGTCAGAGGACATGATGAAGTTGTCCTGGGGAAGAGGAGGAAGAAGGCAGGGGAGTTGTCAGCCACAAACTCAAATCCAGTACCCCAAACATGAGATGGGGTGAGAGCTGCAGCAGGATGGAGGACGTGCTGCTCCATGTGCAGGAGGCATCTTGGGCCCTCTGAGAGCCCATGTCACCACAGGCTCTGCAGGGCATGCCCATGGCCACCTCTATCCCAGACTGCTCTCCAAGAGCCTGTCGGGATGTCTGGGCCAGGGACTGCCTGCTGAAACACACAGAAAGGGTCTCATAAAGTTGGCCAGGCTGGGCTTGAACCTCTGACCTTTCTGCCTCAACCTCCCAGAGTACTGGGATTAATGAGCCTGTGCCACCATGCCTGACTTTTTATTATTTTTTAAATTTTCATTTATTTTTGGGGTGCTGGAGCTTGGACCGAACAACCATTCTTAAACAAAATAACAAAAACAAAGATACCTTAGCAAGCGTTTCTTCAGCAGTGAGGAGTTGGCACCGCTCCTTTGGCTTCCTGAATTGTGTCGTACTCTCCCCTCCCCACAGGTCAGTCCTTGGAAACCCATGGGCTGTCCCTGTCTCCACAACAAAACCTCCACACTTTAATTCTATCCTTTAACCATCTCCTATGGCTGTGTGATTTTATGCACTTAAAAGTGTCACATCAGTGAATTACAACAATTTCCATTAATGAACAAATCAAGGCCAAGTCTATGGATTGACAGATCTTGCAGATTTTCACCACCAAAAACACACAAGTGTTCCCAGCTCCACCACTGCTGCACCTGTCTCTCAGGCGCCTGCACTCCAAGTGCAAAGTTTTAATGTCTGATAAATCTCTTGATGCTTCTTACTGATGTATCCAGAAAATTCTTCTTCCACTCAGGAGTCAGGAACTTACAGATTAATTCTATGCATAGGGTGGGTTTGGGAAAGCCCTGGGATCCCATCCTGTGGCACTAGCACTCAAGGAAAGACCTCTGTGTATAACTTGCTAACCAAGGAACACTGGGCAGAATGGAAAGAAAGTCCACTTACATGTATGTGTGCACATGTGTGCTGGGAGTAAATCCAGGTGCTTGTCATGCTAAGCTCGCACTGTCATTAAAATCACACCCTGTCCCACAGGCAGGCAAGATGAGCTCGAGCTCAGGTGGCAACAGTCCTGGGTGGCCTGGGGCTGCCCAGGGGTGAGTGAGGCAGGGAGGAGAACAGGTGGGAAGGAGTGCTGGCAGGCTTGAGGGGTGAAGAGGGCAAAACAGGCAGCTTCACTAGCTTCCCTAAGTAAAGAAACAAAGAGGTCATTGTGTGATGCCTTGATAAGTACTGGTTAGGTCTCAGACCAGAAGCAGCACCCCAGAGCACAATGACCTGGTTGATAACTATGGTTACACACTGCCCGTTACTTCAGATACCTGGCCACCTAGCTATCATTTCCACCACAGGGCTCCCGGCATTCCTCATGCCAGGGCCTATGCCCAACGATATCAGAAAAGGGCATTCTTCAAAGACCCTCCCTCCTTGAGCTGAGACCTGATCAAGAGTCTTCTTTGCTTGCTTGCTTCCTTTCTTCCTTTTTGACAGGGTCATGCTTGCTGTGAAGTTCAGGATGACCTTGGACTCAGTATGTAGCCCAGGCTGGCCTCAAACTCTAGCCGATCCTCCTACCTCAGCCTTCTGAGTGCTGAGATTCCAAGTCTGTGCCACCACACCCAGAGTGACTGAGATTCTTACATGATCAGGTCCCTAAGGGAACATTGACCACCTGAAAGGGGCACAGAGGGCTGTTTCAAGATGTCGGGATTCCTAAGGACCCCTAAGAAAAATGTCTATAGGTGCCGTCCCCTGAACCCACAAGTAGAAACCATCTGAGTTTGCGCTGGGGGCAGCGGCCTTTGCGGCACTGAAGGCGGCCCTTGCACTGTTTGTTCTCTGCCATGAGTCTCCTAGACTCTGTACACTGTGCTTCTGCTGAATTCTTTCATCAGGGGCACAGGGAGCCAAGCACTGAAGCAACAAGGGGGGCCGGGCCTCGGCCAGGCTCTGCTCTCTGTGGCCGTGGCAGAAGAATATGGCTCCCAGGAAGGCTGCCCCTTCTTGCTCTGCCATCAGGTCCCAGCCAGTGTGCGAACGTTTGAATTTGGCTTAGGTTTCCTCTCACTTTATTTTTCGCTCAGCGGAAGCGTGTTACTAGGGTCCCCCTTGCCAAAGGATTTGCCGGATTTCTGTAATCAAATAGACGGATTTGCAACAAACACTGGAAGAAGTGGGATTTTTCAAGTGATTATGAGGCAGGGAACATATTGTTGTCCAGGCCTGTGAGCCGGGCGTCCGTGCAGAGCGGCAGCGACAGATGTCCCCTGCTAATGTGCAGTGATTAATGTCACCGAGGAGCCCCGCCTGGTCCTTTCTCCCCATAGTCATAGCCACAGTGTCACTGCTGCCACAAGTCTCATTTCCTGCAAACGGCAGGCTTTCTCCTGGGAGGAGCAGATGCCAACAGCAGGGCCCACTCGAGTCCCTGTCTGCCAGGAGTGGGTGTTATGACCCCTTCTGGTGTTCACTCCAAGGACAGAATTCAGCAGAAAGGCAAGGCTCTGTCTACAGGGGATGTCTCTGAGGGGTTGCTACAGCAACAGAAGCAGAAAGCAGCTGGAACCCCTCCCATGGAAGGATGAATACATGGCGATGGAGCCCTTCCATTGGCCTGCACGGCTGTGAAAGCTGGGACCACGAAGCATGCAGTTAATGTGGCCTCCGAGCATCAGCACTTGTTCTCACCCAAGTGACAGTAAAAGGGAAGAACATGTAAATCCACAAAGTCAAGAAAATGGCAGCCGAGAGAGGCAACAAAGACAGCAAATGAAGAGGAGTGCCAGGAACCAAGGTGACCCCCAACACTAGGACATGGGTGAAGCGCCACATAGAACCCAGGCAGGGCTGCAAGTGCAGGCAGGCAGCAGGGTACTGTGGACACCGAGGGCCAAGGGCTGCGGGGAACCACACCCCACAAGGACCCCAGCCACACACTCACACAGCGCACACACACCTGCTCACACTCAAGCATGCTTTCCCCCTCACACATGCTCACACATGTAGACACAGCCCCAGGTACAGATGTTCGCACATTCACAACAGAACTTCTGACTGCTTTGTATACTTTATTTTCAGTGCTGGGTGAGACTCAGACCCATGCCCATGTGAGGCGAAGGCTCTGCCATGTCCCTCTGCTCAAATGTGAAATGAAGGTGGAGGGAACCCTGCAGCAATGGAGCCTGAAACCAAAACAAGTAAAGGGAAAATAGATTCAATGGAAATAAAGCAGAATAAGCCCAGAACCTGGAAGGGATGGGAGTGCTGGGAGTAATCTCCCACAGAGCTATGGGCACTGCATATGAAACAAGAACTATGAAGGACGGAGGAAAGAGGTGGAGGTAAGAAATGACTGAATGACCTCTTGGAAATTAAAAATGTAATTACAACACAAAAACAGTGCAAGAGAGCTGGGCATGGTGGTGCACACCTGAATCCTAGCAATTGGGAGGCTGAGGCAGGACAATTACTATGAGTTTGAGGCCAACCTGGCCTACATAATGAGACCTTGTTTTTAAAAAATACAATGCAGGAGCTTAACACAGCACTGAGTAGCTGTGGGGGTGAGGAGAAGCAAGGAGATGAACAAGGAGGCAAAAAAGAATGAAACTCAGAGAAGCCCTTTGGATTTGCAATGCTGGGTCTGTGAGGGCTGGCTGGGTGCAGGGAGGCAGCGAGTGAGCTCCTGCCTGTGCCTCTCAGAGCACAGTGGCAACTCCCAGTCCCTGTACCACCGGAGCAGGGGTGTTGCTGGGGCAGCTTGCTCTGCACCTGCAGAGCTGGGGCAACCTAAGACCCTGTCTTGGCCCTGAGAGCTGGACATCAATATGGACACTGCCACTGGGCACAGATGGACGTGTGGACCGAGAGGCAGGAGGCCGCTGCTATCCACCTTCACCCCTCAGTCTGAAGCCGCCTTCTCTGAGCTCCAGGAATTTGAAAGCTGGTGCCCTCCCTGCTTAATTTTTCTTTTTCCCTTGTGCTACTCAGGTCTTGTCACCGTGACCAACAATTCAACGAGAGAAGGGTCTACTTGCCCCACAGTTTCAGAGGCTACAGTCTGTAGTCGGTTGGCTGCAGGGTTGAGGAAAACTGCTAACTTCTTGGCAGCCAGGCACCCAAGAGGAGGAAAGAGCTAGCGAGGACAGGCCAGCAGCAAGGGCCACCCTTCAATCCCCACACCCAGCAACCCACTTCCTGCCACCTTCATGCAGCCCTCAGCTGGACTCACCAAAGGACCCACCCTCAGAGGAGCCCTGCCTCACCACTGGCCTCCCCAGCCTCACTCACCCAACCAGCTTCACAAGTGAGGTGGACCAGCACAGGGAGCCAGACACCAGAGGGGGTGCTGCACGCACTTCAGGGAAATGAGAGCTCAGTCACGTGCGCCAGGAAAGATGAGGGCCAGAAAGGCCCCGGGAAAGTGAGTATGCATCTCAGCCTCTGCACACAGACCCCTTGGAATTTCACAACCAACCCGACCACAACATGTGGCCAACTCTGGAGAACAGGAAATCCTATTCCCAGAAATTCAAATGTCCTGCTTTCACCATGTCACAAAAACTGCAAAGAAACAGAAAAGCATCATCTGCTCAAAGGAAAAAAACCAGAAAAACTGTCACTTAACAATACCAGATAGCAGAGCTAATAAACAAAAGCTTTAAGACAAATGTCTTAAGGATGCTCAAAGAACTAAAGAAAGAAGTGGTCTAGAAGATGGTACAGGAACAGAGCAGAAATGCCAAAGGACACAGAAACCATAAAAGGAGACCAAAAGGAAACTCCAGAATTGAAAAGTCCATTAATGGAATGGAATTCATCAGAGGTCTCAGCAACAGATTTGAGCAGAAAAGAAAGAATTTGTGAACTTGAAGATAGGAGAAGGGAGATTATCGAGCCTGAGAAGAAAGAAAGTACACAGAAGAAAAGCCACAGGCCTGCAGATGGTGGGGACCAGCCCAGCTCCCAGGGCTCAGAAGTGAGGAGGCAGACATGAGAGTGTGGGGAGAACAATGGTCGAAGTCCCCCAGGCCCATGCCCTACGTGACCACAAAATCTGAGAATCTCAACACGCTCCAAGTAAGTGAATCCCAAAAGACTCACGATCTAACCTTGGAAAGACAGGGACAGAGTCTGCAGAGAGCTGTCACAAGTGACTTTCAGAGCCCCTCAGCAGAGGCCACCAAGTGTGCTGGGCTGGGAGCAGGACTGGAGCAGATGTCCACCAGAACCGTATCCTGTGGAACTGGACTTCAGCACAGGAGAGGAAGCCATCCCCATGGGGACAGAGCCAAGGGGTCATCAGCACCAGACCTGCCCATACGGACACCAAGTTGATATGCATGTTGCATATGACATTAAAGTCCCATTCTTTACCTTCAGTATACACAAGTTTCTATTTGTCATCATACTCCGATAAAACTGAGGAGGACCCTAGTCATCGTCCTTTTGAAAAAGTAAGAGAAAGGGAAAGTTATGCCACACGAACACTAATCAGAAGAAAGCTACAGTAGCCATACTGAGTAGACAAGTCCGACTTTAGGAAAAGGGAAGTTATCAGGTACAAGGAGGGGTCACACCTGACACTCAGCAAGTGGAAGACAGGCTCACAGCCAGACTGGGAGGAAACTGACAGCGGCTGACCCTGGGCCGTGAGGATTTGACACATTGCTCCTTTGTATTTTTAGGATGTTTAAATTTTCCATGATACAAATTTCTTTCTCTGTTCAGAAACAAAAATTGCATCTGGCAGAGGAAGAAGGAAAGGGGAGAGAAAAAGGAGAATGGGGGAAGGAAAAAGAGTAACTAGGTACCAGGAAACAAATCATTCATTGCCCCAAACCCTAGGCCTTGAGAGACTGCCCTGTCCACTCTGTGGAAAACTAATGGAGATGAGGCAAAAATGTGTCATCTTGGGGCAGCAGGTGGTCTCCCAGGAAGAAGACTCCAGACCTCCATCTGCTCCTGAAGGAAAGAGACCAGAGAGCTTTCTCTGGCGAGTGGGAGCAGCCCAAAGGGAAAGGTATGGGGATACTAACTTCAGGCTCTGACATGTGGCCCACGGGATTAGAATACCATGAAACTAAAAACTCTACAAGGCCCCTGGCCAGCCAGGGTTTCCAGTTAACTTTTTGTTTGTTTTTGTTTTTGTTTGTTATTGTTGTTGTTGATTGGAGACTGAGTGTAGCGTTCTATAATACAGGCTGGGCTAAAGCTTGTTATGTAGCCCAGGCTGGCCTTGAACTCATTATAATCCTCCTGCCTCAGCCTCCCAAGTGCTGGGATTACATGCATGCACCACCATGCCCGACTTCAGTCAACTTGATTCCTCCTCTCTAAATCCTAATCGAGTGATGGCTGGACATTTGTAAGATTCTCTAACATGGAAAATTCAGATGAAGAAAATGCTACTGGAGGAAACAGACCAGGTGAAGGACTAAAGAATGCATCCATGACACAAGAACAAGACGTTATAAAAAGGATCAGAAGCCAGGCGTGGTGGCACATGCCTGGAATTCCAGCACTCAGAAGGTTAAGGCAGAAGGACTGTCATGAGTTCAAGATCAACCTGAGCTACATAATGAGTTCAAGGCCAGCCTGCGCTACAAAGTAAGACCCTGTCTCCTGGGGGAAAAAAAAAATAGAAAGACAAAACAAAAACCTCCTGGAACATATGGTAGCATTGGAAAGTATGGTACCAGAAATCTAAAATGCAGTGTAAAGGTTAGGAAGATAAATATGAAGAAATCTCACTCTAGGAGATAGACTAAAAGAAGTAGAAAATAGGAAGAAACTAGGCAAATTGGAAGATTAAACCAAGAAGTTTCACAACTCAATAGTAGAAGTTCTGGAAAGAAAATAAAGAAAGCAGGACCAGGAATATATTTCAGCAGCATAGCACCTGCCTGGCAGGTGTGAGGTTATGAGTTTGAATACTGACACAAAAAAGAAAGAAAGAAAGAAAGAAAGAAGAGAAAGAAAGAAAGAAGAGAAAGAAAGAAAAAGAAAGAAAGAAAGAAAGAAAAGGAAGGAAGGAAGGAAGGAAGAAAGAAAGCAAGCAAGCAAGCAAGAAAGCAAGCAAGCAAGCAAGCAAGCAGAGGCTGGGAAACCGAGCAACCAGCCTGCTGCCCTGGTAAGTGGCTGTGGTCTGGCAAGCCACGGCCATCCCAGGGTGAGAAGCAGCAGTATCTCCTGAGATCCATACCATGTTGGAACTTATGGTGCTGGGAAATTGAGCAACCAGCCAACTGTCCTGGTAAGCAGCTGTGAGTCTACCAGTGGGCTGAGAATCAAACATCCCATCCCCGCCTCTCCTCCCCCTCCCCCGTTAGCAAGTGGGAGCCAGAGATCTGAACACCTCTTGGGAGATTGACCATATGTAATACAGCAAATAAGGGGGATTTCCTTCTACCATCTCTTTGAAGGCAAATATTTTTATCATTGTTTTGCTTTGTCCTGATTAATGATATTGCTCTATTCAATATTGTGTTTTGATAAGTTCTATAATAGTCTGTATTTCCTTTTATTTTGCTATACCTGACTGAAAGAACAACTATTGTGAAGGTAACGAGATATACTATGGTACCTATTACTGTTATCCTGGTAACCTGCTGTGAAGTTCTGTACCAATTTCACTACATTGTCTCAGTTGGCTTTATTCCATCCTGTTCTGTTGTATTTTACTACCTTCAAATTAATAAAAAAAAATTTTTTAAAAGAAAACAGAAAATGGAGAGAGCAGAGAGGAAAAAGGAAATCATCTCATTCTTCTGAAAGTCTCATCAATGTTAAGCACTTTAAACAAAATACCTTAGAAATGGCACAAAAATAAGCCAGGCCGAATGTCAATGGAGTTGTCTGAACATGTGAAGCCAGGATTGCAAATTTGAAAGCACAGACCCCAGAGATAACTGTATTAGTCAGCTTTTTGGTGCTGGAACACCATACTGAAGGTCCAGAACGTAAAGGAGGAGGGGTTTAGCTCGGCTCACGATTTCAGAGGACTTAAGTCTGTGGCTAGCTGGCTCGAAGGCAGAAGCATTGTGGCAGCAGGGCGTGGTAAGGTGAAGCAGTTTGGTTCATGGCAGACCAAAAGCAAAGCAGGGAAACAGTGGCAGAGAACAAAAGGCCAGGGGCTGTATGCAAGGGGTGACTTTTAAATTTTTTAAGTTTTAAAAGATATACTGCCACTGTGTCTTCATCCATGTTTTTTGCAGAAGAGCCAACTTCTGGCCCTTCCCCAAAGTCAAAATGACCAAGAGGGGCACATGTTTGAACCAATTTAGGACATCGAGGCAAATACGACAGCACAACTAAAAATAGTCAAGAAAAGACTTCCAGAGCTGCTTCAGAAAGTGGCAAGAACGATGGGATAAGTGACGTGAGGGGGAGGATTTTGAGGGCATTGATGCCAATGTGTCTCTTGCCATAATGCATTTTTTGAAATTTAAACACAGTATTTTTCAATCCTGCCTCATGTCACACCCAGGTTCACCCCACTGCAGTCCGCCCAGATGTACCCAGAAGTGTGTTTTTCCAGCCCTTTCAGCAACGGCTCAACCAATCCAGCTGACACAACTAAACTTAAGCACAACAGCTCCATAAAATGCCTGATTTTTTACTAAATCCCAGATTGTGAGAAAGAACAAGTTGTTACAAGGGGATCACTGGGACATGGAGGAAACTGGATGTGGGCTAAATAATAAGTAATGTCAATGTGGCCATGGTTTCAGTGCTCTCCAGAATGTTCTGCCCTTGGGAAACACACTGATAGGCTCAGATGTGAGTCCAAATACCTGCAGCACGCTTGCTCTCAAAGTGGGGAGAGAGAGAGATAGAGACAAGACAGAGAGAGACAGGGGAGGGGCATGTGACAAATGTGGTCAGTGGAGAATCTAAATGGTCGTTTACCTGAGTGCTAATTGTATGACTGGCAATTTTTCTGTAGGTTTGAAGTAAAAATCAATAGGACAAACGTTTCATTCTCTGAGTTGCTAGTGACAAGCACTGGTCTTTGTCATCTCTGGCCATGGGCAGCAAGCAGCATGCAGGTTGTTTCCTCTGAACACGCATCTGATATGGAGTTTGGGTGTGAGGTGCTTATTGCTCAAAAGGAAACTGAGGCAGCAAGATTGGGTGAGGGTGAGGTGGACTTGGATGAAAGTTCCCGCAGCCCAGCTCTAAGCCAGGAGGCAGTGTGGGCCAGTGAGTACCAGGCTAGGTCATGGGCTGGCTGAGACCAGCCACGGGTTGGATGCAGGTCCCAGGGAATGCAGGCAGTAGCCCCCAGTGGCCCACGCGACCCTCTCCCGTGCATGGGACATCCTCGGAGGCCTCTCGCTGAGGCACCTCCTGACACACCAGGGAGGACTGCAGCTTTCTCTTCTGACACAGGAATTTTCCTCTGTTCCTGCCTTCTAACCTTAAACACAGCTCTCCCCCAGCATCCATGGGGTGGCTCCAAACCCCAGGCAGATGGAGTGACCTCGGGTCTCTGGCCCCTTAAATGAAGTAGTATCACGTGTGACTGCACCCACCTCCCCAACACTCCACGTCACCTCTACATTACTGGATTATTCATAACACAATGGCCACACAGTTCAGACAGCTGAAACTGGGTTCCCATCAATTACTGGTTTTTCTCCAGAGAATATGAGTTAAAGATGAATTAATGCTATTGTTTTAGAATACTGCCCAAATACTCTTTTTAGTAGGATTATAATCAGCTTTACCCACTTTCCATATAATCTGATTGAAACAGATTTTCTACAAAATCTTTTTTTATTCAGTTACTATTAAAAGATCACCTATTTGGACCTGCCTCAAACTCTAACTTCCTGGTTTACAAGTTCACAGATGACCAAGCCAGGGACTGAATTGCTCTACTTTTAATTAAAACTGGGTGGGGTTGGATTTTCACATGCCCTGGAATGGGAGGTGGTTGGGTTCTGCTTTGCTGTGTGTATTGTAGAATTTTTAGCTTGTTTCCTCGACTCTGTGTTGTAAGTCTGTTCATCATAATGCCTTTGACCCTCTGCACTTACTCCATCATAATTATCCTTTAATACTCTTATAAATGAAGTTCTAGCTTATCTTCCATTAATTCTCGAGAACAAGCAAAGCCATCTACACAGAGCATTTAACTGTTTCATGAACTTCTCTTCCACAGGGCAAGGTGGGCAATTCCCAGGCAGGCGCCACTGTGCTCCTGTGTAGGCAGGGCTGAATCTCAGCTACTTTCTGGGCCAGCCCAGATTCCCAGGTACCCAAGGATGAGCCGTGAGCTCAGATCTGGCTCACCTGAGCCTGCCTGCTGCTCCAAGTGGGATTCACCCTGGGCACCAAGGGTAGGGGTGCCTACTGGATGATGCCAAGCTGCCATGGGTGAGACAGCCTCGAATGGGGGTCTCAAGGCCCCAGCTCAGGACAGGATTGTGACAGTAGAGATGTAAGGCTCAGGACATCCCCACTGGGCACTGCATTGCTCCTGACAGCCCTTGGCTCCCTCAACCTGCGTCGGGCTGTGCTCAGATTATCACAGGCACCTCCTGGGAGGAGGCAGGAAACACTCGGCTTCCTGCACCCAAACCCTCTAATTCGGAGGCAGTGAGGCAAGGGGGCCTCGCTCTGGCAGGGCTCCAGTCCCCCACAGGGTCCCCATCAGGATGAACATCCATCGATTAAGAGTTTCCTGAGAAGATAGGGCAGGTAGAAGTCTTGGAGACATAGGGGTAAACAGAGAATTCATGAACAAAACGCAAACTGCACGGGAAATGCTTCAGAGAATCAACAACTGGGATCTCATATTGAAAAGTTTCTGTACTTCAAAAGAAATCACCAGCAGAGTGAAAAGAAAACCCACAGAATGGGAAAGAATTTTAGCCAGCAACCCCTCAGACAAAGGACTTATATCAAGAACATATAAAGAATTTAAAAGCATCAAGCCGCCCAAATTCAAAGACCCTCTCCAAAAATGGGCATCTGAGATGAACACACAGTTCTCAGATAAAGATATACAAATGGCAAATAAATACATGAAGAAATGTTCATCATCACTGGTCATTAGAGAAATGCAAATTAAAGCAACATTGAGATTTCATCTCACTCCTGAAATAGCTGCCATCAAGAAATCAACTGATAGCAAATGTTGACAAGGCTGTGGGGAAAAAGGAACACTGCTCCACTGTTGGTGGGAGTGTAGACTGGTGCAACCACTATGGAAATCAGTACGGAGAATTCTCAGAAGAGTAGGACTGGAATCTCCATTCAACCCAGCTATTCCCCTCCTGGGTATTTTCCCAGAAAAACTGAAAAGATCATATTACAGTGATATATGTGCACCCATGTTCATAGCAGCACAATTTGTAACAGCTAAATCTTGGAAACAACCAAGATGCCCATCAACCACAGAGTGGATGAAAAAGATGTGGTATTTTTATACAGTGGCTCAGCTATGAAGAAGGATGATCTTGAGGCCTTCATAGGTAAATAGAGACAATTTGAGACTATCCTCATTAGTGAAATAAATAAGAATTATATTTATAAATATCACATTGTATCTCTAGTGTAAAAAGTAATAAGAAATGTAGGAGTAATAAAACCCAAAATGTGTAATTGCTACTGTAAAAAAGAGAGGAAAAGAGGGTGCTCTAAAGGATATAATTGCATGTATGTTTAAGTGTGTAAGATGAATGACCATATTACTGTTTTTGTTAGATCATGGAGCAGAACTGTTAACAGTCTCATTGTTTGAATGTGTACTTTGTAACTTGAACAACTATTTCCAAGATTACAGTATGTAAGTTATCAAGTAATGATTTCTTAGTACTTTGTTCTTTTCTTTTTTTTCTTGGAATTTTGTATTGCTGCTACCCTTTTTTCTATTTTGTTTTGTTTTTAAATAAAAATTTTTTTAAAAGTTTCCTGAGAATCTTAGGCCTTGCTTAAGGGTCCAGAAACCACACAGGGACAGGAACACCCAGTGTCAGTAGAGCTTTCACCAGCTCCAGATGCCACCTCCAGAAGATTTAGAAGATTCAGAGGGACCCAGACCAAGACCAAAGCCTCAGTCAATCCACCCTTCCCGTGAACTGGCAGAATCCATGCTGGGCCTGGGAGGAGAAACAAGAAAACCAAGAAACCAATTCACCCTTCCTGTGAACCAACTGACAAGCGAGCTGGAAAACACACACACACACACACACACACACACACACACACCCCTGTAAGCAGCCGGCTGGTTCAAAGGTTAGGCTGAATTGATATCATCTAAGGACCAAAACAACTTACTGCTTCTATTATTTGATTGACTTTGCAGGCATAGGGCCAGTAGTCTGAGCATCTATTAGAAGGATAACAGTATGCAATGTAGCAACTATAGTAGATTTCTTTCTGTCTTATCTTTGAAATCCAATACTGTTCTGTTTTATTTCGTTCCATTTTATTGTTTTGTTTTATTCAATATTCTGTTTTGATTGGTTTTGTTCTGTTCTATCTTGTTTGATTTTATTAGTTTTGATGGTATGGGAAGCTATTTTGAAGCATTGTGATCACCACTGTTGATTTTCTATTATCTTGTTTTGAAGTCCTGTATCACTTACACTGTTTTGTTTTGATTGGATTTATTCTCTTTTGTTTTGTTTGATTTTACTCTCTTTAAAATTTAAAAATAAGTATTAAAAAAATCAGAACCCAAAATTTAAAGAGCCAATCCAAAAATGGGCATCTGAAATGAATAGATACTTCTCAGGTGAAGAATTAGAAATAGCAAATAAATATACAAAATAATTTCCAACATCTCTAGTCATTCAGGAAATGGAAATCAAAACAATGCTGAGATTCCGTCTCACTCCAGAAAAAATGACTCTTATCAAGTAACCAACCAATAACAAATTATGGTGTGGCTGTGGGGATAAACGGAACCCTTCTCCACTGTTGGTGGGAGTGTTAACTGGTGCAACCACTGTGGAAATCAGTGTGGAGATTCCTCAAATAACTAAAACTGAAGGTCTCATTTGACCCAGCTATCATGGTATCTTGCCAAAAAATTAAAAGCATCATACCAGAATGATATATGAACATCCATGTTTATAGCAGTAGAGTTTGTAATAGCTAAAACTTGGAAAAAGCCCAAATGCCCATGTACAGAGGAAAGGATAAAGAAGATGTGGGGTTTGGCGGGGGGGTTTGGTTTTTTTTGTTTTTCTGTTTTTTGTTTTTTTGTTTTTTGTGTTTTTTTTGCAATGGGTTACTACTCTGCCATAAAGACACACATTTAAATATTGTGTTGTTTCTGTGGTGTGAGAAACTGAAAGTGCTAATAAGGACCAAAATAAATACTAGTTATTGGAAAACAAGAAGAAAATGTTCAAATTTGAAGGCGAACAGGAAAGGGGCACAGGTAAAGGAAGAAAGGGAAAAGAAAAAAGAACAGATGTAAAAATAGAAACAACATTTCTGTAAGTAAGGAGGGGAAGAGGCACTGAAGGGAGGAGAGGAAATGAGAAAAAAGAAGAAAACTATGTCACATACAGATACAAATTCCCTGTGATGAATGCTATCAGTGTGTCTATCTAAACTGTATTAATACAAAAATAAAGACCAAAGCCTCACCCAGTGATCACACATATGACTCCGAAATCGCAAAGGGCCACAGCTGAACGAATTCCAGTTTATTATGGCTGGTGCCACAGCTCATGTGAGATTCATGAGGAAGGAAAACTGTTCAAGGACACACAGAGGCCATAACCACCCTATCCTCCAAGCATCCCTCCCTGCAGGGCAAGACAGAGAGCTTGCAAATGGACACTCCCAGTGTCAGGGGCAGGAGCAGCAGGTGGTGGTGCCAGCCCTCAGCACACTCTCCTTCCTCCAGCTGCTCCAGCCAGGCTGCTGGAGGGGGGGGGTCCTGTGTCTCCACAGGGGCTGAGAGCCAGGGGTGCTCTCTGCATGTGGATTAGGAGAACTGGCCTGCCAGCCCAGGTAGGGTAGTGGAAGGGTGAAGACAAGGGCAGCCTGGCAGACTGGGCAGGGACACAGCCATGAGGCCAGCACCATGCTATCCCAGCCCATCACTGTGGCTGGGGCCTCTTGAAGCTGTTGTCCAAGTGGCCATCAAGGTGTGGAATTCACCTCAGTCCCACATAGGCCAAGCCCCATACTTGCACCTGTCTCTCAGCCCCCCACTACTCAGCAGCAGAAGCTGAGCCTGAGCTCAAGTGCCCAGGCCTGGTCTCTTCTCTCTATGGTCACTCCCTTGGATATGCCAGGCACAGGTTCCACCCCCTTGATACAGCTGCCACAATGCCTGAATTCACATCAGCTACCTGCATCTCTGCCACCGGTCCCAATTAGAGCCCACACCCTTCCACACAGCCCAGTCCCCTGTGTCTTCTAAATCACCTTCCTCACCACCCCTGGAAACACAGAGGCAGTTTCCTCTTCCTGGCCAACCCTTTGGAACAGTTCAGCAAAGTCAAGAGTCCCCTTGGGTAGAGAGCCCTGTGGCCTTCTGGGCCAGGGTCCATCTGGAAGACCTATGCAGTCTGAGGCTCCTCTGGTCAAATGTTGGGGACAAAATGAACCTTCAGGGGAAGATATCAGAGGCAGTAACAGAGATAATGACTACCACTGATGACACCTGACACAAGCTTGTGACCCTAAGAAACTACTCAATCTTTCTAGGCTTCAATTTCCTACTCTGCAAGAGAGAGACACAAGAGTGCTGTAACTCTCTCTCCCCAGAGACACTAGAATGCTGGCTTCATGCTCCATGGAGACACTGGAATGCTTGTCCCATGCTCCACAGAGGCACTGTAATGCTGGTCCCTGGCTCCATGGAGACACTGAAATGTTGATCCCATGTTCCATGGAGGCACTGGAATGCTGGTCCCATGCTCCATGGAGGCACTGGAATGCTGGTCCCATGCTCCACAGAGGCACTGGAATACTGGTCCTATGCTCACAGAGACCCTGGGATTCTGGACTCATCCTCCATGGAGACACTGGAACACTGTCCCTCACTTCACAGAGACCCTGTGCTTGTCCCACACTCAGTTTGTCACACAGTATATCACTGCACTTTAATTTTTTATTTTGGACATCATCATTGCTTCTCCTTATTAGGTCATCTCATTCTCTTTTTTTTCAAAGGTGGAGTCTTGCTATGCTGTCCAGGCTGGCCTGAAACTCCTGTGTTCAAATGATTCTCCTCCCACAGCCTCCCAAGTAGCTAGGACCATAAGCACTTGCCACCATGTCCAGTTCACTACGTTCTTTGGAGCTGCTACTTGGCATTCCGTAGCATGGCTGTGATGGTGCCACTGCACTTGATGAAAGATGTTAGTGTTTTGCATTTTTCTATTGCTAGCAATGAAACTTATTCATGCATCTTTGTACACTTTCTTCTAGATGGAAATTTCTAAGTGTGCCTATTAGTGGGTGTGTTGTCTTCAGTTGTTAAGTCCTCATTTTACTGTACAGTGATCTGTAAATGTGACCTATGTTATCATCTTTATTTTTGGAAATTTGTTGTCAATTTGTTTGTGGCTTCACATGTGAAGTCCTGACTTGAGCACTAAGCTACATGCAGCTGGTAATTGTATGTACCTTCTAACGAGTAATAGACCTGCATCTGTTGTATGGTGTTGTCTCTGCATTCAAGAGCTCTGCTTATTTCTGCCTTCTTGACTTCTGTCTGTTTTAAGAGGTATGCATTGAAAACCTCACATGACATGTTGTTTTACACCTGCGTTTCCACCCATTTTTGCAAAGTCACTGCAGTAATATTTACTGCTTCCTGAGTGTCAGGCCCTGTCATGAGGACTTCAGTGATAATTACCTCACTGAAATCCTCATGACAGCCTAAGAGGGAGGTGTTTTTATTGTTACCTGTGTTTTTCTGATGAATGCCCCAGGCAAAGCAGGACCCTGTGTGCTCCCCTAGAGAGCAATTGGATGAAGACTGAAGTCCCACACCTTGGGTCCAAATTGTGCACCTGATGGCCATCACCACTGCCACCCCAGGCCACTAACATTCGTTTTAAGCAATACCAGGAAAGCGAGATGGGACTGATGTTGTTGCACCAGGCTGCCTTACCTGGGAGCTCCTGGAAGGTATCCCCATTTCAGATTGTCCTTAGCACCCCCAGCTGGCCCATGGAATCTGATTCTTCAGTGAAAGAACCAACAGAGAGATTCATGTTTGTTGTTGTTTCTGCTTGCTAAGGATGTGATTTTATTTATTTTTATTTTTTTATTTTTTTGCATTTAAATAGTGTACATATTTATGGGATACAGGGTGATAACTTATGTGATACAGGGTGATGCAGGCATGAATACAGCCTGTATAGATCCAGTCAGGGCACCTGGCATTGCACTGCCTCACTTCCTGTGTTGGGAGCCTTCCCACTCATCTCTGGCACCGCCCACGTGGCTGCTGCCTCTTGCCAGCCGCACTTCAGCCCTGTCCCCTAGCTCCCTGCCCCTCTCTCACCTCTGGTCTCCACCTGTCCACCCTGCACCTCTGCAAGTGCAACTTCTCCCCCTACACAGGATGCACCGTCAGGGCTCCCACTTCCACCTCTTCTGCCCCAGGGGAGCCATCCCCAGGTCACGCAGTGGCACAGCCGCCCAGTCATCTCCAGAGCCAGCCACATCCTTGTCATCACGTGGTGGCTGTAAAGCTGAGTCCGTGGTGCTCACGGAAGACATTCCAGGGCTCCCCAGTACCACACTGGCCCAGGTGGAGTTCAACCTGCGCTACAGGCATCTGAGACAAGGCAGGGGCTCGGCCCAGGACAGGGAGCCCTGGCAGCCCAGAGCAGCCACACCCAGCCACTGGGCTCCTTCCTGCCCTAAACCCAGCCTGGTCTTGTGCGAAAGGAGAGGTTTTCACAGAACTTCCTGGTACTTTCTCACAGCAGCAGATACAAAGCTCTAATTCCATGGGACTCTGGCACCTTTAGATTCACCCTCCCCAGGGCCCTGATCAGTCATTTACCCAACTGTATGTGGGTGGAAGTGCTGCCCTGGCCTACACAGCTTTTGAGGGGAAGAGCGAAGCATGAAGCTACCCAGTACCTGGTCCTGGCTTATTCTAGGGTCAAGGCTGCAATATGGTCCTGGTCCTGGTCCTGTGTTCTCAACACAGAACCAGCATTGGCTGTTTCTCTGGGTGGCTCCTGACCCGGGGACCCAGGCAGTGACCCAGAAGCTAGCACAAACACTCTTTCCCCTGGCCTACTGTCTCCTCACTTTGGCCCAGCGCCATTGCTCCAAGAAGTGGGGTTCTCTCCTGGGGTGATGATTCCACCATCACATCCCAACAACTTTTCTTCATGGATCCCGTGGCTCCTTCCCAAGGATCTGAGAAGAGAACCTGCCCCGCTTATCTCCTGCAGGCTCCCCGGGATGTGAGCAGGCTCCAGGGTATACCGCTACTCCAAGAAGTTGTTTAATGGGAAGAGAATCTTCCTAAAAGCATTTTGTGATCATCATTAAAGAATTCAATCCCATCCTTTAGCTTAGAGATAAATAAAGTCCTGATTATTAAAGCAAAGTACCTTGGGAATCTCACATCTATTCCCTGATGGTATAATCCTTGTGCCGACGAATGGACCATGTGACATGAGTGCGCCTGTAATGCCATGTGTTAACGTCAGGGAATAAATCACAATCTGATTTGATTTTCCTCAAGGGAGGAGAACCTGAAACAACATAATGCAGCCACATAATCATCAGACACAAAATAAGCTGTTTATCCGATTCCACTCACAACTGCATCTCACTGTTGAAATAACTATAATTACTTTCTAAAGTGATCCACTTTTTCCTGATTATAAAAGCCTTGGTGCCTACTATGGAAAATACAGAAGATAAGAAAATAACAGCCACCTGTAAGTCTTCAAGCTGCAAATAACCCTCACTAATGTGTCTGGTATTTTGCATCTCAGCACTTTCCAATGCATGCACAGTTACGTGATTCAGTATCATATTGCAGGTATGATTTTTTGTGCTGGTTATTTTTTCACACCACATGTGTGCACGCCACTGTAACTGTCATTAAATTATTTTAAACTCTAGGAGTATACATACTAATGTGCAAGTGACAGCTTTTAGGTAGTAAGAATATTGATATTTTGTTTTTTCTGTATTTTTATTACCTATGTGTTCTGCCTTTCTATACCATGCATTTGTTAAAGTAAAAAGATTAATTTCAGTCCACAAAGGTCACTTCCAGGGCCCTATCGGCAGACACTCTGGTTTACTTAATCCTTCCTGGAGTGATGGACCCTACCTCACTGAGGTCCAGGAAGGGCCCTTGTAGTGTGTTCTTGCAGCCCTGTGCTCTGTAAAGTCTGCAGTGGTAAACCGCCCACAGTCGCCGAGACACCAACCTCCCAGGATAAGTCAAGGGTGGAGGCCGTGAGGCGCAGCCACTGCCTTGCTGCCATCCTGGTGCATGGAGAATGTCCACAGTGCTCGTGACATCTGCAGTCCCATGAGGTTTTACTGGGATTCTGGGGAGACATGGGCCGTGCATCTGCTTGAATCCCACACAAAGATAACACAGAGGTTTCATAGCAAATCCAAACACATGGAAAAACTGACAACAAAGCTAGCTGCTGGGGTTCTTCACATCAACTCAGACGAGTGGGGCGGATCCCAACAGTACTCGGTGCAGCTCGGTGCCTGGCTCTGTGCCTCACTGGGGAAGAGTTCTAATGAGGGAAGCTCAGCTGAGCAATGAAGGCCCAATGAAAGAATGAAGATCAAAACCACAATGACTGGGTCACTGGGCTTCCCTTGCTGCTGCAAAATGCCTGAGGCCTCAGCACAAAGGAGGAAAGTCCACGTGGCTCGTGGCTGCAGGATTTCCATCCACAGGGATTTGCCCCATCACTTTGGGCAGAAGGCCATAGCACAAGAACATGGGAAAGAGGCCCATGGTCTTAGGGTGCCCATGACACAGCAGGGAGAGAAGCTGGTGTCCCAGCCCCTTGAGCCCAGTTGCCTATCCCCCCAGCCCACAGCTAAGGCTTCTCTACCCCCGGGGCACCACAGTCTGGGCCTCATCTTCAGCATGTGTCCTTTAGGGGACACCTGTCAAGAAACACACAGGCAAAAAAGGAGCCAAAAAAAAGAATTTTTAAAGAATAACAAGCAGCAAGAAGATTAAGCATACAGGTGAGAGAGTACCTGGGGAAAACGTAAAGGAGAAGAACAAACTCTGAAACCTGTAATCACAGAACTATGTTTTGGAATAAAGGAAGAAAATGGAAAGACTAGAAGCTGCTGTTGAGAGAGCACAGTGTGGCCTGAGACTCTCAACCAAATATGACCAGTGCCAGGACATGTCCTATAAAATGACTAATATTTGCAAGCAAACGAATAGTTCTTCCAAGCACCTGGGAGAAAAGGACATAGTAGTACTTAAAATGAATAAAAACAAGCCAGGTATGGTGGTACATACCTGTAGTCCTAGCTACTCAGGAGGCTGAGGCAGGAAGATTACTTGAGGCAGGAGTCTGGGCCAACCTTTGCAACATAATGGGACTGTGGCATAAACGAACAATGAATGAAAGAGAGCAGATGATCTGATTGCCTTGAGTGTCCATAGTCAGGCTTCCTCTCAAAGGAAGTGGATCATACATTTGAGATTCAAAGAAACAGAATGTATGCCAAAGGCTTTCTTTCCAGCAACTGTTTTGAAACTGAGGCCACAGATGAACGGCTGTCCCCTGTAGCTAGGAGCCATGGGAGAGGCCGCCCCCACCCAAGGCGGCCCTGCCTGTGTAGCTGAGCCCCAGCCTCAGCTGTTGAATGGCTATTGCCTTGCAGCACACAAGTCTGAGCTCTGCACTGAGAGATGGGAGCGCTGGAGGCCAGGTCCTCGTAGGGCGACGAGGCCCCACTCTGCACCCTGCAGTCTATACACACATTACTGTGCTTCGTGTGCACTGTAACATGGCCCTTTCTGTTCCCAGAAGGAGAAATCAAGGCTAGGGATGCTGCACAGTCAGACAGCTGGTACAGGGCACTGGCAGCATCTCGGCATGGAGCCGTTACGCACCCCGGGCCCACAGCCTCCCCCTAGCTCCATCCTGCACCCTCTCAGCACCCAGTCCTGCCCGATGGGGAGGACACCTGCCAGCACCACTCCCAGCCCCACAGTCACCTAGAGGCACCCAGGGGTCTCCCTGGTCCCAGCACAGCCCAGCTGCACCCAGGAGGGGAAGGGTCCCTCACATGAAGAGTGAAAGCCCAAGAGGGAGCATCAGCTTCTTGGCTCTGTCCTCCTAGGACCCTGGACAGCTCTTGTCCCCAGGGCCAGTGTGAAGTGGCATAGGGTGACCCTCTCCAGCCATACCCTCTGGTCCATCCTGCTCTCCGCAGCTTTTGGACATGGAGGTGTTAGTTGGCGCACAGCCCAGCATAAGCAGCTCCAAGGCCACTGACCACCAGACTACAGAGCCTGCCAGACAGATAAGGGTTGCTCCCTAGGGAGAGAGGTGTGAGACTGTGGGTGGAACACCCCACAGGGTGACCTGGGAGACCTCACAATCACTGTTACCATCTGGAATGAGCACTCCTCAAAGGAAGGGGACTTGCCCTCCACACCCTCCCTGCCAGACACCAGACACAGCCCAGGGCAGAGCCCACACCAAGCTCACTGATGGGTCACCCCACAAGCTCACCAAAGGCCAAAGAACCAGGGGAAGTGCCAAGAGGCTGGATTGGGGCCATGATGCTCAGAGCAGCTGAGCATCACTGCAGCTCCCAAACAGGGCCCTGTGGGCCTCAGACAGCGGACATTCCTTCTGGGGACCCCAGGGGCCCGAAGCTTACCAGCAGAGGGACAGGAGCCAGCAGCCTGGGGTAACTCAGCTAACTTCTGTCTATGGGCTGGTCCTGAGTCCCTGTGTCCTTGGGCTGGGCCCCTGTGTCTGTGGACTGGCTTTCAACCCCTGCCTCAGCCTCCCCATCTCAGGGACA
Source organism: Dolichotis patagonum (assembly GCA_004027295.1). Lineage (NCBI taxonomy): Eukaryota > Metazoa > Chordata > Mammalia > Rodentia > Caviidae > Dolichotis > Dolichotis patagonum. The sequence continues at coordinate 275,290 of PVJX010000330.1, forward strand.
TGGGTAATATTATCAATCACCCAGAATGGCTGTCAGATATTGTACAGAGTAAATCTGGCCAACAGGAGGAGGCTGGCCTGGGAGAAGAGTTCTGTGCTCGGCAACATTGTGGCTGTCATCACCAGCTATGGTCTCCCAAATCTCAGAAGCTCTGAGACAGAAGTTCTCAATGACCCCCTGGAACACAGAGAAACAGATGTATGAATCAGAACAATGCCAAGAATTTTCTCCCAGCAACAGCTGTTAAGTGCAGGCGGCCTTGGAATTTCTATAGAATTCCATGTCATTGAGTGGGTGCTTCAGGAGGGAGCTAGACGTGGGCAGGCCTCAGAGCCCATGTCTGGACTCCATGATCTCTCCAATCCCCTAATTAACTGTGTCTGGTTTAGTCCCACTCCCTGAGCCCCCTGCCCTGTCCTGCACCCCATCCCTTCCCCTCCCCATTCCACAGAAGGGGCGGCTTCCAAATGGCCTGTGCTTGTCACAGCTCCCTGCTGGTCAGCAGCATGCTGTGTACACCAACAGCCCTACCCCTCTGTATGCACCACGGGGAGAGGGCAGTTGGGATGCCTTCTGGGCAGACAAAAGAGCTGCTGGGGGTGGGCAGCCGTCTGGGGGTAGCCGCCACGCCCTCCGTGGGTGGTTAAGGGCCCTCCGGCCTGGAGCCAGCTGCTGGGCCCCAGAGAAGAATAGAACCGCCATGTGGATGGACAAAGGCAGCCACCCAGCCAGCCGGCCAACGCTGTGCAGCGGTTCAGCATATGGGTCCCCGGGGGCCCCAGTTAACAATCCTGACCTCCCTGCTGAGGAGACAGCCTGATCCGGAGGTTTAAATGGGCCATGAGACTGCAAATTCCCAAGGTGGCCAGAACCAAGGCGCTGATTGGCTTGGTGCACAACTCTTCTTGTCTGGGAGACAGATTGGCTCGTTTTTTCAAGCAACTAATTGTTAATTTGTAGCCATGAATAGAAAGAGCTGGGAAGGACTCTCACCCTGCTGGCGAATGTTAAGCTTCATCCCTGCAGACACAGGGTGGAGTGGGGCAGCCCTGGGGCCTCCCCGCTCCTCCCCAGTAGAATGCCCGTCCCTGTCACAGTTAGTGGAGATGCAAGGCCATGCCATCGAGGCTCAGCAAACTCAGCCATCAGAGAGCCCCAGAGTTTATATAAATGTCTCAGTCTGTACAAAACCCAGTGCAATTCTGAGTCACACTGTTGAACTAAAGTCCCTCATGCCAAGGTTAACTTGGGTCTCACTGCCAGGTCACACTTGACAATGGGCCAACACTATCAATGAACCTTCAGTTATCTTGTGGGTGGCAAGATAACTTGCCTGCCCAAGACCTTGGGGTTTTGTTTGTTTGTTTTTGCACCGGGGATCAAACTCACGACCTAGTGCTTGCGAGGCAGACGCTTACGCTGCTAAGCTAAATCCCCAGCCCCTGGGGTTTTGTTTGTTATCATACTTTAATTTTCTTTATTTTAAACTATTGTTATGTATGCATGATACATTGTAATTATAGGACTTGTTCATGAAATGCAAACAACAGAAACATATCATGACTTTATGGTAACCTATGCTCCACAATATTTTGCTGTATAACTAACTTTTCAAATATGCAGCAGAGCTGATGGGATCCCCAGAGAGCCCTGCAGAGCCACACCCATGCTGCACACTGCCACACAGTGTTCCAGCTTCATGGCAAGCAGGGTCCCATCCACATTGAGCTCCTCAAATTCTCAATGCATTTCAGACCTAGTTCCCAGCATCCAGTCCTCAGCCCTGAGCACTCCAGCATGCACAGTATTGGCCAATGTGTTCACGGAGATTTGGGGAAGGGTGTGACATCACACTCGATTCCCAAGTTTGTGTGCCTATGAGTGAGTACACATGTGCACCCCCGTTCAGTTGAGCATCAGCTGCCCCCTCCACTCTCCATCACCAGGTGCCAAGAGCAACCACAGCTTTCCCCACCACAGTCATCACTATCTGTGCTACTCATATTTGCATCCGTGTGGCCCTGAAGCAAGGCCAGCAGATCGCTGTAGCTGCTGGTTTCAAACAGGAGCCTAAACAGAATTCTTTCTGTGGTCTGTTGGCCATTTCAGAACTTTGGAAATGGAATGGTCAATTCATGAGAAAGAAATAGCAGGTGAGTATGGTGGACTTTAGGGGGCCTGCAGGGGAGAGACCCTGGCACCTTGGGACCTGCACCATGTGGTTGACTCGGGGTGCCAGGAGAACAAGGAGCTCTTCACCTCTCTGGGGGGTGGCTGAGAGTGTGGCCGACTTTCGGCACCCCGAAGGAGAGAGACCCTGGTTCCCGAGGACCTGCACCGTGCGGCTGACTCGGGGTGCCAGGAGAACAGGGAACTCTTCCCATCTCTGGGGGGCGACTGTGATCCTGCCTGCGTGTGGGCTGAGAATCAGACATCTCATGTCGTCCTGTCCCCCATCCCGTGTCCCCCACTCCCCCTGCTTAGCAAGTGGGAGCCAGTGAACTACACATCTTGTGAAAAGATTGGCTATGTTATTTAGTATGAGCTCTCCATATGCAAAGATAAGGACAATCATTTAGAAGAAAACAAGAGATAATATGACAGATAGTGAAGATCTCTGGTTGTCTAGCTTTGAAATTTATGCTTTCTTATGTCCCATTCTGTTCTGTTTTGTTGTGTTTAATTTTACTCCCTTTTAAAATAAAATTTAAAAAATAAAAAAAAATTTGCATCCACTTGGAACCTTGATAAATAAAAACAGTGCCCTCTTCTCTCAATTTGTGAGGTCTAGAAATACCATACTGTTCTTTGCTTTTTTATAATCATGAAACCAAACGAAGTAGCCACTTCTAAACCCATGAGCGCTAGATGTGATTTTCTTTTCCACAAACGGGGTCTCTGGGGGAAAGGCCACACTTGGTGGCACATGTGACTTAGGCTCTCTCAGCAAAAAGAGGGTGATCGGCACGGTGTGGAGTGGACCCCAGAACTCACTCATGCTGCGTGATTGAACTTGGCCTCTCTGATGATCGTCTGCCCTGCCCAGCCCAGCCGCAGCCAGGGCACCATCCTCCACTCTGCTCCAGTGAGATGATGGCTTTAGGCTCCCCGTCACTATGGTTTAAGTAACAGTGTCCCCTCCAAAGCTCATGAGGAAACCTAACACCGCACAACAGCATTCAGAGGAGGGACCTTGCCCAGCTGAAAGGAGTCCCCTGACACTTGTTAGAAAGGCAGTGCCCTCTTGTCTCCAGACAGTGAAACCAGTGTTGGGGCACTGGGGACAGCAACATGTCGCCATCCTAGAAGCAAGAGGCTGAGGCCTTGTCTCGGTCTGGGAAGTTCATGTTTATAATCCCATGGAAAAGTTGTTGGAATTCTAGTGAGTTAATTCCAATCTACCATGTCCTGTGCAACCCACGGTGAGAATAAGGACACTAAGACTTATTTATAGTTGTGGGGAGCCAGGGAATCCTAAGTCCAGCCAGCATGATGGTTCACCAGAACAAAGGCCTCAACCCAGGGCCACACCTGGGTTTTATTAATTCATGGAGAAGGGAATGGCTCAAGGATGTGTGACAGAGAGTGGCCGGAAGTACACGAGTGCTGTGAGCTGGGCTAGGTAGGAGGTGAAATCACCTCTGCAATATGCAGAGAGAGGAATGTGCAGAACAATCTGCATAACACAATTCGAGATAGTATCTAATGTTCTGGGATCAGTGCTTCAGTTCTACTGTGTAATCTTTTATGCACTGGGAAGTCACAGCCTCTTATCTCAGTGTAGAGCACAGCTCTCTCTCCTGCCCGGCTCACACCTGTTTTTTGGGGAGCTACAGGGCAGGGCAACACTGACCTGTCACCTTGCCTCAACGACTACATGTCAACACCCCCACTGAACTGATTTGCGTTGCTTAGAGTCCATTGAGGGATAAGGAAAAGTCCCAGCCAGCTCTGCACATATCAGTAGTAGAGACAGGGCCAGTCTAGCCAAGATGGAGACAGCTTCTCTTTCTTCAAGGAGAGCCATGCTGGTCGTCCTCTACAGGTTCATCAGACACCAAGGCAATCACTTCTACCTCAGACTTCTGACCTCAGAACTGGGAGAAATAAATTTCTGCTCCTTATCAATGACTTGGTCTCAGGCATTTTGTTGCAGCAGAATAGAGATACAGGGTATAGGACTTGTCTTTCTATATCTGGTTTATTGCACTTAAATCCCCTGGCTCATGCATGCTGCAGCAGACAGCAGGAGTCCTCTGGAGCTGAACAGCTCCCCACGCTACGGGCACCTCTAGCTCCTCCTCCCCCGGCCTGCTGACGTATGACATGGGGGCAGTCATATGTCAAGTGCTGTGAAGGGTGCTGCCGTGGATACAGACCAGTAGTGGATTACTGGGTCTTTAGTTTTTGATACTGTCCATAAAAGCTGTGCCAATATATTTTCTACCAACAGCATATAGTTTTCTTTTCTCCACAACCTTATCAATTAACATGCGTTTGGTTTGTTACATGTACTACATATGACAAGAATGCACAGACCCAGAGAGATCACCTTTCACCATGACGTGAATCGCTGTGGGAAGAATGACGATCACATGGGTGCTGCAAGCAGACACTCGAGGCTATGCCAGCTCACATAGCAGCTGGGACTGCTGTGGACATAGAGCACTGCAGCTGCAGATCCACACTAGCAAACCACGTGCCTCATGCAAATGGCCCCATGCATGGTCTGTTAAGTGTTGTGTGCATGGGTTTTGGTAAACTGTAATTTTTAAAAATAGCTCTCTCTCTCTCTCTCTCTCTCTCTCTATATATATATATATATATATATATGATTAGAAAATGATATATATAGCACAGTAGAAAATGGCAGATGATTATCAACATGTATCTTATGTGTTTGTGAGATACTTAAATTTTTCTTAACTTTTTGATAGTTCTAGACTAGGAAGTTCATCTTTAAGCCTTTTCAGATTGTCACAAATCTCCAAAATAAATATCCACAGATAGGTGGACCCACAGAGTCCAAGCTCAGATTGTCCAAAGGTCAACTGCATCCACATCCACATCCACACAGACGTGAATTCACCCACATGTTCTCTCTTAGGGCCCTTGGGCACTGGCAGTAAAGCAGTGATGAATAAGGACTTTTCTGTGCATAGTCCATAAGTTAAGGCTTCCAAATCTGAGCATGATCTCCATCTGTCCATCTGGAGGGAGACCCGGTCAGCAGGGAGCTCCTGTCTGAGTCTGTTCTTCCTACTAGGATACAGCACTCCACCAGATGGGGCGGAAGGGCTGAAGTGGGCTGGCAGCTCCAAGATCACCTTCTTCCCTCAACTCCAGGACCCAAACCAGGGTCTGCACTGCGTGGTTTTCAGCCAGAGGCTCCTTCTTGAGCCTGCAGCCCAGCAGCCAGAAGCACAGATGAGCCAAAACCCAACCCACCGCTGACGGCAGCAGGTGGAAGCCCCAGCTCCTCGGTCTCAGGCTCAGCATCCAGAGCACTCACAGTGAGAAAACACCTATCTGAGAAAACTGGACTGGTAGGAAGCTGAAGCTGAATCAGCCGGAAAAATGTTTGAAGTGAGATTGTGGCCAGCAGGAGCAGGGCAGCACTGCAGGGAGCAGACAATTGGGAGCCTCTGGGCTGGTAAGGTCAGGGTGGGGTTCAGGGGCCAAAATAATTAAAGGGGAAAAGAGCCAGGAGTGAGTCTGCCCCCAACAAAGCATAGGGCATGGGGAGGCCTCACCCACCCAGGTCACTGGGCACCAACCAACAGGGAATCCCCACAGGCCCAGCTTATGCATGGCAACCCAGAGCAAGGCAGCTCTTTCAGCTCAGGACCAAATAGTGCCTTCTGCACCAGGCTCCCACAGTGAATGTAGCCAGGAAGCTTGAAGCAGACACATGGCAACCTTGTAACAGTGATGAGGAGTTTCTCCTCAGGGTAAGGCTCTTGAGCAGTGGTGACCTCAGGCCAGCCCAGCCCCGGTGCCCCAGAGAGGCAAGACCAGGTTGCATCAGTGTATCTTAAGCCATCTTCAGAAAAAAACACCCAGGGAATGATGCTGGAGTCCAGGGGTCCCATGCACCAAGTCACACCCATGGAGAGAGACTAGACTCAGCACATAGAGAGAAGACCCAGGCTCAGCACATAGAGAAGGGACCCGGGCTCAGCCCACTGCCTCTGCCCTTCTGCCTGGGCAGGTTTCATCTTCCCTTCCAGACCTCTCCCGCCAGCCCCAACTCCCTCCTGCATGGTTTGTAGAGCACATGCCTGGAGCCAGACCCCTAGGCTGGGACCCTAGCTTTGAAGATGACTTCAGACAAATTGTTTAAAATGTTTACATCTTGTGTCTCAGGTTCCTTGTCCAGAAAACAAAGATAATAACTGTCTGAATAAATTTGAAGGGTACACAAGTCAAAGCAAAGAAATCAAGCAGATACTGCCTCGACCAAGTAATCAAAGTTTACATCACCAGTAATGAGACACACTGGCGTCATGGGCCTCCTGATAGGTGTGCTGAGAACACGTCATCTCTCTGGCATTGTCAGCTACCACACACAGCCTGCACTCAGCTGCGAAGAAATGCCAGACCAGCCAAACACAGGAGCACCTCAGGCCTTCCTGCTGCTGCAGCAGAACCCCTGAGACTGCTGGGCTTTGGCCATTGTGCACAGCGTGGTCCAAGCTGTGGTGCCATGGAGTTGGTGGGCACTCAGTGTGGGGCCTGACAGGAGGAGTTGAGCCACTAGGAACATGCCCTTGAGGGGATATAGGGGACAATGAGCCCCTGTGCCTCCAGGCCCTCCCTTCTCCCTGTCCCTGCCAGGTGAGCAGTGCCGCTCTGATGCATTCCCACCGTGACCTCTCCCTCCCTACAGACCCCAAACAACAGCCGCTGACCAGGGACAGAAGCCTCTGCCACCGTGGGACAAAGAAGGCTTTTCTCCTTTGAACCCCAGGATCTCAGGAATCTGCCCTGGGGCTGGAAAGAAATGAGGTTTGTTTGGCTTCCTGGATGTCAAGTGCAGGCTGCTTGTGAAGGCCGCCTGCTGCCCTGGACCCTTGGCAGAAAGTGGAGGAGTGGAGGTGAGTGCTGAGGAGAGGGCAGAGAGACGTGGGAGAAAGGACTTGTCTCCAGGAGGACAGCGTTCCCACAGCAAGGGTGGTAATCTCTCCCAGGGGTCTGGTCACATTCCAAAGACCTCATCCTCTCTCCACGCTGGCACACATGGGGTATGAAGAGGACAAACTGCCTCAGCAACAGCCCAGAGAAATCCCACCAAGCCGCTGGCTCATTCGATGCAAGGCAAGGTCGTGAAAGACAGAGAGACCTAGAAACTATTCTAGGTGGACATCAGCAAAACAGACAGCTAAATGAGCAGGCAACCCTGGGTCATCTCTTGGCCAGAAAGGAGAAGGAAATGAAAAGAGCTTCTGGTCTGCTTAGATTTTCTAAAAGACTCTGTTGGCATAAGAAGTAAAATATAGTGTGTGTGTGTGTGTGTGTGTGTGTGTGTGTGTGTGTGTGTGAGAGAGAGAGAGAGAGAGAGAGAGAGAGAGAGACTAGGAACCAAATCCAGAGCCTTGCACATACTACACAAGCACTCTACCACTAGCCTTCATTCCCAGTCTTTTTATGGTTTTCTTTAATTTTGAGACAAGGTCTCACTAAAGCGCCTAGACTGACCTTGAACTTGGATCCTTCTGCCCCAGCAGGCAGGTGCCAAACAGGCCCAGAGAGCATCATGCTGGGGGAGAGACCACAGGATCAGAGAACAGGGTGCTGTGCACCAGGTTCCTGGTAGTGAAGGACACAGCTGGGAGCAGCAGCAGGAGCCCAAGGAGCTCACTGAAACCAGAAGATGAGTGTGGACCTCTGAAGGCGAGCAGACAGGAGGTGGCCTTAATCAGCACATTCACTGTGTCCCCTCTGTCACCGCAAAGGGTCACAGTGTACCAGGCAGCCGTCTCATGCAGCATCTCTGGGTCGCACCTGGGGATGTGGGGGGCACCAGGAGGGTGTTGGAACTGGCCAGCCCCGTGCCATGAAAGGTGCTGGTGACGCAGGTGCGAAAGAGCCCTGGAGATGTGTGTGCTTTTCTGGCAGTAAATGAACCTAGTTTTGAAGGAGCTGCAAGCATCCACTCTGTCTGTCCATGGTGACAGGACTTAAATTACAACCTCTATAGAACACAGGCAGGGCTGGGCACACAGGAGGGAACATACATGTTTGCCCTGGCTGTGCCTGGAGCCCTCAGAAGCCAGCAGAAGACAGGGGCATGGCCCAGGCTCTGAGAAGGAAATGGGATGAGGGCCTGGGGTGAGAAAGGGGTTGATCTCTTCCCAAAGTTGGGGGAGTGGAGCCAAAGCAAGGATAGCGCCTGGAGGCCTTAACCACCAGGTCCCATCACCACTGCAAGCTGGGGTTCTGCAGGTCAAGGCCATGACAACATGCACGAGCCAGACATGGCTGAGTCCCCCGTCAGATCCACAGCCCAGCTCCACCAGAGTTTAAACTCAGCAAAGCCACAGCCTAGTGCTGCCACAGCCATGCAGATGGTGTGGGCCCAAGGTCCTTGTGGAGGCAGGAGGGTTCCTCGAACCCAGGAGCTCAAGACCACCTGGGAAACACATCTCAAAAATGAATAGAATAGGCATCCAGGTGCACCTCTATGGGACACCTCTCCTGGAGGAAGCCTCATGAAATCACAGGTTTTGATGCCTCACATCTCTCATGGTGCTATACTGCCTCTTAGTGTCCCTTTAACAAATGACACCAACTACTATGTTTACAGATGAATTCAGAACTATGCAAGGAGTTAATAAGGCTGGAGCTGGTCAGGCATGGCGGTGCACACCTTAATATCACCACTTAGGAGGCTGAGGCACAAGGCATGCTGTGAGTTCAAGGCTGTCCTGGGATACACGGTGAGTTCAGAACCAGCTTGAACTACATAGAGAGACCCTGTCTCAAAAAAAAGGGAGGGTGCTGGAGCAAAGCTATTTTACTGCAATTAAAAAGTATATTAGGAGGGGAAGGCACAAGATGACAGACTGGTAGGTAGCAGGAGAGAGACCCTCTCTGAGAGAGACAGCTCAAATGCCAGAATAAAACACCCTGGAGAAACCCAAACAGAGAGAGATAGACTCTCACAATCCAGAAAGTAACTAAAGTGCGAAAACCCGCTCGAATATGAGGTCCTGGGGCTACTATTAGTGAAGATAAGATCAGCGAGCACGGCACCCTCCTCAAGCCCACTGAACCCCACCCGACCTGAACAAGTGATCCGCACCAAAGTGACTGGCTTGAGCCGCTGGAGCGAGGAGCTGAACAGCCCTGCGTGCAGCTCGCCGGGACGGCTCTGCACATGACCCACCCAGAGGCACCGTGGATTCCCACCGCAACCGCGCTGAAATCAGAGGTCGGGCAGTCCAGCAGTTCTCAGGGACACGGTGAGTGATGGGAATAAGACCCTACCACGGGAAAGGGGAAACCGACTGGACGACATGTTGGATTTGGGCAGGACAGCCCTAACTCCATAAGGAAGTGGCTTCAGCTGGTTACTCCCCTCGCCGAGCGGATTGGTGGAATCTGCTTGAACTAGGCCACGCCCCTGGCGGGGACACAGTTACTTCCCTGAGATCAGTGCACACTGATGCAGTGAAGGCCTGCAAATGTTGACTGGCCCAGAAGGGTAGAGATAGCATATACTGCCCGTGGGTGAACTCTAATCTCTGATAACCTATTGAAGAGGGCTAAAGCTCCTAGCCTGCCCCCCCTAGAGGAGCCTTAAACAACAATAAAAGGGGCTGGGAATTACACTGTACACTTGTATGGAAGGAACCAAAAACATGACAAGAGGGAGAAATAAGAAAAAACCCCCAGCCACCAACCCTGAGATCATTGATCCAGGAGAGGTAAATACAAAAGAGATTGAGGACAGCAAACATGCAACATCAAACACAGTGGTAGCAGACATAAAGAAATATCTTCAGGACCTTGTAAGCGGGATCAAAACTGAAATATTAATTCAAATTAAATAAGAGATAAATAGATTAATAAAAGAAAGGCTGGGCACTTCTCAAAAAGACACAGACAGAAGAATGGAGGAACACAAAAGGAGAGAAATGTTTAATGAAGAAAACAAGAAAAACCTAGAATTCATGAAGCAAATTCAAAGAGATTATCAGGAAACTAAAGACTCCATAGAATGCTGGCAAAACTACTTGAAAGAAACCAAAGATAGACTATCAAAAATTGAACACAGGCTTGCAATGTGGGGTCATGAAAGGGAAGATCTCTTAAAAATAACAAGGGAGCAGGCAGTAACAATTGGAAGGCTAGAGGATGACAAGAGGATCTATAACTTAAGAATAAAGCATGTGAATGAAGAAGCAGGAGTCAGAACAGAGGAACTGCAAAGGCTATTCACAGAAATCATTAAGGAATATTTCCCAAGCATAGAAAAAGGAAATGATATGCAAATGTATGAAGCATACAGAACTCCAGCCACCTACAACCAAAACAGAGCTACACCTAGATACATAATAATCAAGATCCCAGAAATTCAATATAAGAACAGAATATTAAAAGCCATCAGAGAAAAGAAACAGATCACCTATAAAGGAAAACCCATCAAAATCACGGCAGACTTCTCGATACAGACCATCAGGTCAAGAAGAGCTTGGAGTGAAGTAATTCAAGCCCTGAAGGAGAACAACCTCCAGCCCAGATTGATGTATCCTGCAAAACTCTCTCTAGAAATTCATGGAGAAACAAGATGCTTCCATGACAAAGAGGAACTGGGAGAATTTGTGACCACCAATACAACCCTACAAAAAATACTGAAGTACATTTTAGAGAGAGAGAGAACAAGAATACGAGCATTTCAGGAACAATGGCAGAGAGGCCTCAGTGAACGGGGCAGGCAGTGGAGTAAAACAGAAAAATAGACAACCAATGGCAGGAAAACAGAATAGCAGAAATAAGGCAGAGAAGATTGGCTGTAATCTCTAGTATAGATGGCCTTGAAATATTAACAGAGAGAAACACAGGCAGAGTACATCAGGAGATAGGGTCCATTGAGATGCTCTATATAGGGAGGCAGTGGGACCCAAAACAAGCAGTGCACCCTATGGGAGTGAAAGGGGAGGAATTGTCTAAAAAAGGGAGGCAGAAGATATTGTTAATTGGGTAACAAGATTTAAAATTTACATTATTCTCATCACTCTGCTTGGATGGATTACGTGCTGTTCCAGTTTGTCTACTTACACTAGACTTGAGGACATGGTCAGCTATCCCAAAAATAAGAGGACATATTATGGTAATCATCCCTAATTGCCTATCAACTTAATCTGAAGCCCTTTATAACTTATACTGTCTTATTATGACTGATCTTATTTGAATCTGAGTTGTTAGATTGCTACTTTATATTGACTGATTTTATTTAAATCTGTTATGATTGATAGCATCAAGTCTAAGAGTATAGGCAACTACACTGAAGATGACAAGATTCATTAAGATACCCACTCTGGTTTGATTATTACTTGCTTTTGAAGTCTTATAATGTCTCCAATGCTTTGTTTTTATTAATGTTGTTATATACTGCT